>PNEQ01032916.1:0-109804 GCA_003012365.1 Medauroidea extradentata
CCAAAAAAGGATTTTTGCGGTAGCGGAAAGATAGTTGGGAGTAAGTGACGTGGCCACGTCCCGGAAAAAAAACTGTAAGTTGAGATATCTTTTTTTATTAATTTATCGCTCCAACAAATAAAACTTTTTGTGAACTCATACACTCCCCATTTAACATTCAATGGTGCAACAAATCAAGATCAGACACAGTGAAAAAGAAGTTATTTATTGAGTTCAGGATTTCTACTATAATATTAAGGGGGTTCGTGGAGTTCTATGGACCTTGGGTTGTAAGAAGTGACTCCCGACCTATTTAACTTTGAACACGGACTATTTTGTAGAGGAATTAAGAATAATCAATAGTATTATAGTCATTTATTTCTTTATGTAAATGTGATGTTAAAATAAAATTAACCAAATGTTGATTGCATTTGAAGGATTATAATTATCGTATTTATTAATTTCTTAGTCGTTTCTTTTTTTTTTTTTTGGAACAATACTGATGATTAGCTTCAGCGTGTTGTTACTAACTGTGTATAAGTGCGGTTGATATGTATAATAAGGGTACCACACATGTCACAACGTACCTACATTTTGTGATGAAAAATTACCAAATTTAAGATGTTTAAAATCCACCTATAATAGGCCTACTTTTAAATGTAGGCTTATCTAGATCTGACGAACACCCAGTAAATCATTTATGTAAATATTTGGTTAGTCCTACTAAACTATCATGCAAATGAATAAATCATGGTTTACATTGTACAAAAAAAACTTGCCCACTAATTCTTAGACAAAACTACCACAAATAACATTCTTCAAGTCTGTTTGTAATAACCAGAGATGAAAGTATGTTTCTCTAATTTGTGGTCATAACTCTATGTAGGCTAACTAACGGCAGCATTAGATGTAGTCAAGAACATTTTCAGTATTTTACAATAAAAGAGCCTTACATTTCTAGACAGTAACAGCCGTTGCTGTTAGGACTTACTTATAAAACAATAACAACATTTTTATTGAAGTGAACGAAACTCAGCGTCGCCTATAACCTAACTAAAATTTCGTCAAGTGGTAGCATACCAGTATCACAACATTCAATTTTATCATACAAGATCGTTCACTTTATTTCATCACACTCGAAAATCGCAAATATGCTCAAAGTCTGTTTTGTGATAGGTTATGTTATCAGTTGGTAGGCAAAACATGTCAAACAGGCCGTTTATAAACTTTATTTCAAACGCAGCGTGAGATGCGGTCAAGAACATGTTTAGGATGAAAATATAATATAAGAGTACTTCATTTTATTTAGTAAGAGCCGCAATGTTAGGAACAACTTGTAAAAACCAGCATTATAGTAATTTCATTGAAGCAAACTAACGGATATTTGTTAACCTGTAACATAAATAAAATTTCCGCCAAGTGCAACGTGTACATGCAATAATATAGTGGAAGCTTCCCAGTGTTAAATACGACAGAAAGTTAATCATAAGATCACAACATTACAATTTTAGTACACTTTACCACTTGATCCACAAAAATTACATGTGCTCAAAGAAAACTTTGTTATATGAGGTTATGTTGTCAACTGGTAAGCAAAACATGTTCGGCAATAATAAGAGGCATACATGAAAGTTAATTTCGTCATAATTTACATTCGTGCGCTGAATATCAACTGAATCTCAACTAAGCGAAATATTCTTATCGACAAGTATGCAGCTCATGCAAAATGTATTTTTCAGCGAGTCGAGTAGTGAGTGTAATTTTTTATTACACAGTTAGCAAACTGCATAAGTACAAAAAAATATGTTAACACATTAAAAAAAAGTTTTTGACATCAGTATTGTTAATTAATTTTGAACATATATTAAAGTGAAAGAAAAATTCTTTCAAGCGAATTGACACCCGAATGTAACCAAATATTCAACTACACTAGATGACTGCTGTAAATTAAATACAAGTTCAGTTGTGTCATGTTGGTACAGGTATTGTAGTGATACGGATTTGGTTACTTCATCTAGTATAACTTGGCCTATATAAGTAATGATTGTTTGAGTTATACATCGTGAAGTGGCAGTTTATGAATTCATTGCTGAAAAATTCACGAAGTACTACTTATTTGCCGAACAAGCCTTTGACTATGAATATCACCCTTAGACTGTTGGTGTGGTTGAGAAGATGGTTTTCTTCCTCCTTTCCTCCAAGTCGTTTTCCCGCTGTGTTATCACAGTGTGTCATGTAAGAAGAGGAAAGAAGAGTGATGTTTTGTCCCGGGACTGCTAGGTGCACTGCCCGGCGAGGACTATGGTGTTTCAAGGTCGGCAAGGTGCCGATTCGTGATGCTGATGATGTGACGAGGACTTATGGCCAAGTTGTGGCCGCTTACTAGATGCTCCGGCGAGGTGATTCGCCAAGGTGAAGATGTGAACCGAGGTTTCCCGTCCCTTTCCCCTTCGTTAGGTACAAATGTGTCCGTGATATGATTTCCTGTCTGGTAGGTAGGGTGAAGTAAGTCGTGCTACGCATTATACATATATTTGTAACTTTAAGGTTAGGTTCAAGTGTGCATGTTTGTATTTCAATTGAACAACTTTAATGACATTATGTTCTAACTCCCTTTTGCAGTGTACTGAATGTGCTGGTCAGTTAGTAATGACAAGTATTTGATACTGGGTGTGTGGTGTTTCGTGGTGTAGGAGTGTGGTCCAGAGACGTCGGATGCTGCCCTGGAGAGACTACCTGTATTGTACCATGTGGAGGCTGGAGCATCGGGCCAGTTGGTGGGCCCTATCTTTGATGTGAGCCAGGTAGCATCGCTTCTCATCGGCATCTCCTGCACTAAGACGTGCAGTACCACAACGTTTTATTGTTTTTCTTTTGGGAACACGTTTATGTAAATTTAAGACTTCTGATTAAACAATGGCCAGTTGCCGTAAGTGAATTTTCGAACATTTCTTGTGATAGTAAATTGAGGCAGTCAAAATGGAAACTCGGGAGTTTAGTATGAGAGCCGGATCTTAAACTGTTGGGCATAAATTGTAGACCCATTTGATGATTGTTCCTGTCTCGCAGGACATTTTGAATTTGTATTAACTAAACCTGTTTTGACACTTTGAGTTGTAAACAAAGAAACACGTAACTAACTGTCTAGTTCTCAGGGCTCCTTGTGAGGACACAAGCAATTATGTATGGCGAGTATGTCACAGCTGAAAATTTTTAGAATTCTAATTTTAATTTTTTTTTAATTTCTCTGTACTTTGGTTTGGCTGTGCGTCTCCGAAGTCTTGTAAGTTTCGCAACAGACTGATGTTGTTTGTGCAACTCAGTGCTGACTTCGACGGGCGATGGGCTAGACCCATTTGTCCGTCGTTGTGCGGCTTTGGTTTGCCCAACACGGCCGGTCGAACGCGAAAAACAGGGGCTTGGTAGCGATGGCCTGCTACCGGTTACCAGAGTTGAATGCTGGGGTCAGCATATGGACGAGTCGACTTTCGGCGCGCGTACTTGTTTCAAGGGAGTTCATTTTCATTTCATATCGTGGGAGAGTGTTGTCGCGGCAGTCATGCAGTAAATACGTAGGTGAAGTTGTCGTCCAGCTAGGGTGTGCGTCTCCCACCCTAGGCTCAAGTAATGGCCTGGATGACCTAAGTTTTCGGGGCGCGATGCTGGTTGCAGACGGCGAGAGTTGCAGGCTGCAAGGTCAGAGTTACGCCCTAGGTGAAGGTTAGGCTTGTCGCAGGACGATGTTGCCCTTGGGACGGCAAGAGATGGAGTCGACGTCCCAACACGTAAGTATTTGTAGTTGTTTTAAGTTCGTTGTAAGTTCTAGTTCTAAGTTTTGTTAGATTTAAGAAATTATTTTAGATTTGATATTTGAGATTTAACTGCTGCGCGCACCGTTCTGGTTCAGCTGTGTCAAAATAATTTTTTTAGGTCTTGCCTCAGTCTAAACACTCGTTGCATTCTTTTGCGATTAAATTTAATTTGTTTAATTAAATCTTGTTAAAGAAATGTTCACGATGGTTTCCGATTTTCAAAGATTGTTAAATTTTTGTAAAACGGTCACATATACTATTTGTCAAGGGCATTTATTTCTATTTAATTAATTATCTTCTTTCTTAGGCTCTAGTCTTTTCTCTCAATAAAGGTGATTAATAATCTGTGATAATTGTTTTGTAAAATTGTTCTGGTATTTATTAAATTTTGTTAAATATTTGTTTTCGAAACGCACGTGCCGACTACATTACTTCTTTATTTCTCCTGGAATCACTCTATTCTTGTTTTCGACTTATGTGTTTTGTAGAGTTAATAATTTCTTTGAAGAAGTCACTTGAGTTGAATGCTTAGTTAATTTTATTGATAGTAGGTGATACACTCTGTAGAGGGGCTAGTGATCTTGAGTGGTACAACATAAATTAACTTATTTCCAGCTACGTCCCATAAATTTCTAAAACCTTTAGTAAAGGGTTATTACTTCCAGAGTAAAGTTTCATTGAAATATTCAATGTCGCAATATTAACATCGATCGTGTAACAAGTTTAGTTCAGTGTGTCCCAGATTCATGAAGGTTCCCGAAGACTGATTTGTAGTGTAGATACAGCGGTCAGCAATGAGGTAGAGGCTATCCCACGAATAAAAGCCAGCTGCTGGCATTGCTTTTTGTGGTTCACTGTGCATAACCACTTGGTTTAAAGGGCTTTCTAGGCTGACAACTTTCACGTATCTTCATTCGTTTATTCAATAACATAATACAGTGTATCGTGACAATATAGTATTTGATTTAGTTTCGTTAATGACATTTACCAGCTGTCAAGGAAGTTCACTTGTCCGTGGGATAAACTATAATTCGGCTAGTCTGGCCAGAAGAAGCCAGTAATTATTCTATACAGGTTTAACATATGAGATGACAGTCAAGGCAGGTAGCAAAATACAGACAAACTATACTACCAAACTTTCCACGCCTTATCTCTCCGAAAAAAAGGTGAAAAGTTGAGAAAATGCTCACATGTTCATTATTTCAAGGATAGTTCCCCAATTAAAAATCTAATCCTCAGTCGTGTAGCTGTACTTGTAAACACGCGCTTTTCCGACCACCCAGCTGTAAGCTAATTACAGCTGCAACTGTTTGAGATTGAGTTTTGTCGAAACCCGAGTCTAATTAAAACATTCTACCTTCACTACCCCCTTTATCCCGTCTTTTTAAACGAGAAAATTTTAACGGTTGTTTTGAAATATACCCAGTCAAAAAAGAAAAGGTTGTACTGGCGGGCAAAATACGTCATTAATTAAAATATAAATGAACAAATTTTATTGCTAGTTTTTTTCTGAACTAGTTAAATAAAGGATGATGAAAGTTATCATACTTATGTCCTCAAAACAACGAATAAATAACTAACTTTTACTATATAATTAATGGCAGAAAAATTTAACCAATCTTTGTGCGTCGTAAAGTATGTTTAATATGAGGAATCTGATATATCGTATTATAAATCTGTCTACTTTGAAAACTTTTAGGCAAAACACACGAGGGCTAAACACGTCTCAGATAATTTTACGTGCGCGTTGTATGGTTTTGACTCAGCACTAATAGACTTAATCATTTTCAGTTGTACAATTTTGAATTTCATCACTTTAGGCTAATGAGTACGCCTACTGCATTCTAGAGTCCTTTAAAAGACACCCACGTATTTGAGTTATCGACCGAATTTCTTTGTTCATATTTTCAAAATGGCGGTCTCTTTATACTTCTCTGCTAATAGAAATATCTGAGAAAATATTTTTCCGAATCTCATTGAACCTGCTACACACATACTACTTCGCGAGGTGACCTAACTTATATGCATACTCTTCACGCCGTCTTCATATTTTCACAACAGCAGCCATTTGAGCTATTTTTATCGAAACACACGACGTGTGAGGATATTTCAATCAGAACCCCATCTAATTCAGTACACATAAAGAAATTAAGAAACTGACTTAATTTATTTTCATGCAATGTTGATATTTTCAAAATGGTGACAGTTTGAATACGATCAAACGTGGTATCTAACCAAACAATTTTTTAGAATTTAATCAAACTCAGTTCACATGTAGTTCTTAGTAAAGTACCGTGGATTTTATATATTTTGTTTATACCGCACTAGTTTTTCCCAAATAGCGGCAATTTTAACGTTTTTTTTATCGAACATATGAGTTATCTGAAGAACAATTGTTCAGAAATTCGTCAAACTCGGGGCATTTTATTCATGCCGTTTTTATGTTTTTACAGTGGTGAGCATTTCAGTATTTTGACATCACAAGATATCGAAAAGGACCATTTTTCATAGTTTAACAAAATTTGTACTAATACAGTTTGATCATGCAGTGTTCATATGGAAATCATAGCCGTTTGAATATTTTTAGATCACACAAATTATGAGATCAGCCATTTTTCAGGATTTAATTTTAAAATTAGCACACATTTAGTAATAATTAAGGTAGACGTATTTTGTTCACGCCGGGTTAATATTATCTAAATGGTGACTATCTGAAAATGTTTTGATGACAGAGAATATCTCGGGTACCATTTTTTCATAATTTCGTCAAAAGCGATAAACAAATAGTACTTAAGAAAAGTGACATTACATTTTTATATTTTGATAAACCCAAGTTAACATTATAACTGCAGTGGCACATTGTAACCATGGAGGCTATTTAAATATTATTTTTTAATCACGCGAGGTGTCCAAGAAACAATTTCTAGGTATTTCATTTCAAAAGTTTCTTATTTATTCAGTCACACCGTTCATTTGTACAGTGCTAATATATATTGTGAAGTAGAACAAAGTTAAACAAAAATATGTATCTAGAAGCTACATGAATTGTTTAGTTTACCCATCCAAATATCGTTTTTTTGTAAACAACAGAGTGAAATTAAAGTGTTGTGTTTAACAAAAAAAAAATTATTTATAGTGGTAAAATTCTCAAAATTTCTCTTTCTCTGAACCTGTTAACTTGTTACACTGAGTCAGAAAGAATTGACTGACATCGGGGTTGTTGAAGGGGTACAAATCTACAAGTTGTTAAACTTACGCTCTAGTATCTACTTTTTAGAGATATTAATTTCTTGCGCCTAAACGAAAGCAGATATCAAAAGGCTGTAGGGCAGTTATGTTTAAAATCGTCCTCTCCATGTTGGTTGATTTAGCCTATGCAAGGCAGTAAATACTATGGTTTTAGCAAATTATGTAATTATCGAAATTTTGGTTGATTATCTTTTTAGTCTAAACCGTATAATTTATTGCTTCGAAAAAAATATCTATCACGGCAAAAACCATTTTAAACAAAACTGCCAGACAGATTTTTGATGTCTGCTCTAATTTCAATTTTAAAAAAATTATCGCAAAAACAGTATAGACTAAACAGCATGGCCGTAGGTCAGCTGCGACAATACCTATAAACGCCTTCCACTTTATTTTCTCCGCACAGTATTTACATAACAAACAACATGCGACCTTACTTGGAAGGATGGAATGCTGGAAGGCTATGTCGAAGGAGAGGAGTTGTAAGGAAAACTCGTCACGCAGAGTGGTGGATTATCACCCACGCCGTACGTGTTCGCAACGACTCGCATTTCATTATCCACGACAGAGGCGAAGTTGGCAAGTCACGTGCTACTCGCGAGCACGACCTTCCTACCCTTACCAACGAGGAGAGGGGGATGAAGAACCAACCCTCTCACTTTTACCCCTCTGTCTTCTTCACATGGTACTCCGGGCACGCAGCGCTGCGAGTAGCAAGAATTCTTCAATCGCCGAGAGAAGTGGCGTGCTCTAATACGGTATAGAGAACAGTATAGGAGACTGCTGAAGCCATGTTCTGCTGCGGTTACGTGTGAAACCGCCCAGGCGCGTTTCTTTACTCTTTTCTTTCTTCTTTTTTTTTTTTAAGAAGCTAATGGTCAACGGTGAATTCGCCCACGGCCAAAAGATACCGAGAATCGATAATCTAAACCATAAGTAAAAAAAATCATTAATCAAGACGACATGAAAAATCAAGAACATCACAAACACATAACGTGCGCCGAATTCCCGACACAGGTTCTAAAAAACCGAACCGCTCACAGCTGTGGCTGCTGAAGAACTACTACCTTTACTCTATGTGTTCGTGTACACTCAGTGGCGGCTCATAGATTGTTGTCAGGAGGGCACATGTTACAGAGAACTGTACAGGGTTGTGAGCTAGTTGACGCTACTGCTGGTATGTAGGTGCCGCTTATTACTGACTGGTCACAACACAATTTGTAGACTAGATATTTCATAGGCATTGGTATATAGGGTGACGTACACAGGAGTGTACAGTTCTCGGCAACCTGTGCCCTCCCTGCCAACAACCCTCGAGCCGCCACTTGTGTACACACACACACACACACACACAGTAATATAACTTCTTAAACTGTAAAATAAAACAATTCCACCCATGACTCGAAACCGCACAAATACGTGAGTTCACTGCTCTGTATGATACACTCCAAGAATATGTGTGTACTCAAGTGGACAGAAACTGCTGATTGGCTGTTCACTGAATAAGTGATGACACAAGATTAGGCTTGCTTCGTTATTAATATTACTATCTGAGTGCTCTTAAGATAGTGTCAAATAAGTCAAGATCCAATTGCTTAAGTTGCATGAATGTGCAGTTCCTTGAGTCCTATCCTGTGCTAAAAAAAAAATTGTGAATTTTTCAGGTTGCTACCTATGATACACGTACTTCACCTTGTGTAGAGAAGATGTTGATCAATTTTTGGGCCATGAACTTTTCGCAAAAAAAAAAAAGTTTTACACCAGTTTGTTTCAGTACCTTACGTGCACATCTGCATCTCTGCTTCGTTCTTATTGGCAGCGTGTCTACGTGAAGTGACTTCTTTCCACGGTCGTAGAAGAACAGGTCTGGACACTCGCCTATCTAACAATGTATTTTGCTTGACCCCCTTGTTGTTTGGCTGTAGTTCGTCAAGTTACCGAGAATGTCGTACTTTTTGGCGCTGTTTTCCGGGCGGTCGGACTCAAACTCTGTCCACTTTTTTCCATTGTTAAATTTATAAAGTAAATAAAGATTGCTGGAGCCTTTTCTTAAATTTGTGAGCGAAGAAAGTATTTCATAAATTGATAAAAAATACGTTTTGATAAATTGTTTATCTTAGCGGAAAAGAAGTGGGCGGAGTTTAGTCCGACCGCCGTAACATCAGCGCCAATAAAACACAATATTCTCGGTAACTTGGTGAACTACAGCCAAACAACAAGGGGGTCAAGTTTCCAGGCGAGTGTCCAGACCTGTTCTTCTACGGCCGTGCTTCATTCATTAGACTGCACCAATCAGAATAAAGTAACTATGACACCACTTGTCTGTGATTTGCGGTTAGAAATTCAAGACACGTGAGAATTAAAAGTTCCAGTTACTGATTAATCATAACATCAGACGTGTGCGTAAGGCATTGAAACAAACTGGGGACAAATCATTTTCGCGAAAAGTCAATGGCCCTAATCATCGTTAATATTAAATTCTAATAGTTTCGATATCCATTTCACTAATATATATATATATATATATATATATATATATATATATATATATATATATATATATATATATAGAAAAGCTGCCATTAATATATTTTTCCGGACCTACTTTCTTAAACCACATAAGCATAACGTGCTAAATTTACATATTTGTTTTATTGTGCACGGTGACAGGGAAAACAACATGAACGTGCCCTCATTCAATTACTTCTATACTCTCACAGCTCGTCAACATTCCAAGTTTAAATGCACGCATATCGTGTGTCAGATATTGGATCGTTCTGTAAACTACTTGACTACTTGTAAACATTTCATCACGAAACAATTTTCGCAACTAGCACATCGTCACGTTAACAAAAACTTTTTTTTTATTTCTGGCATGGTTCCGGCATCCACTATTTAAATGTCAGAGGGTAGACTTTGGACATGTGTGGGAGATAATAGGAAGTCGGAATTTCATGCGGCACAATATGGAGACATTATGTTCGTTAACGTATAACATCACGATTAAGTTCGTAATCAAGACCTAGGCCCACGTAAGCGAAAAAGTTGTTACTTGCATGTATTATGTTCATTAGTCTCGAAGACGTTTTTATTATTCAGAACCTTCAAAGGCCTCGCCGCCATGTTGCAACGCACAAAACCGCAGCTTCCGTTACGTCACATCATGCCGTCTGCTCTCTCTCTCTCTCTCTCTCTCTCTCTCTCTATATATATATATATATATATATATATATATATATATATATTGATTTATTTATTTATTTATATATATATGTATACACACACACACACTTACCTCAGTTATATTCGTGATCATGACCTTGTGAAACTGATGAGCAGGATTGGTCGAATGTACGATCTAGGGACAGGAAAATTTCGCGAATTCAATGACCTCTGCATGTCAGAATCAACTAACCTATGTATACTCAACTATTTATACACTAGCTGCTGCTCAGTGGAACAGCAGACGAACGAATAGATGGGGCTTGAGTATGCACAGTATAGCCTGCGGGTAATTGAAATCGCGGAATTTTCCTGTCTTTAACGATAGCGCAGTCTGTACACTTATATACTTCAAGACCGTAAACGAAACTACTTGTGTGCGCGTAACGCGTCTTGTGAGAGCAAACAAATCCAGTCTGATAGAAGCGACAGGTGGAACTGAATAGATAGTTTACAGTGAACTATTACAACCTGTTTCGAACCTCGATAGCGCGTCTTATTTCCTCTACATTCTAGTGTCAACTATATTTACGACTCCGAAAGCAGCCTTTCCTCCACTGAAAAAAAAAAAAAGTATAATAGTTGTAGGAACCATACTTTTGTTAAAATAGGGACAACAAAACAGTTTGGTTGTTGGTACTACTTTGGACAGTTTCTTCAACAATCGGTTTTGTAGAAGTTACCATCTGGTTTGTAAAAGTAACAAAACTCTTTGTTACTTCTAAAGAACAGATTGTTGGAGAAACTGTCCAGAGTAGTACCAACAACCAAACTGTTTTGTTGTCCATATTTTAACACAAGTATGGTACCTGCAACTATACTCTTCTTTCAGTGTCGTTACGGATGAACATCCTGACAAGTGTTTGAGATTTAAACCTCAGTTTTTGGTACTTTTACACATGGCCATTGGGCAGGCTACTGAATTCATGGATGGTGGAATTGAACAGTGAGTGACTATGTCTGTACAAACTTCTACATTCCACGGCGGTCCGTAGGTCAACACATGTGTCTTATCCCAGCGCTAAAGACCTCGATGACCAAAATCTCTCACTCACTCACGTGTCTTACTCGGCTGTGGTCTTGGAGTGGTTGTGCCTTCAATATCCCGTCTCACAATCATATCCATGGCAGTCAACACGAGAAACTTGAAGAACAGCGGAAATGGTTTTAACATATTGTACGTTACTTGATTACTTAGGTACAAGCAAAGGAACTTCCTTCTCCCAGCCATTTTCAAAGGGACTTCCATATAATTTTGAGTCGATGTGACCAATGATAAGAAATTGTAAATTATACAGCATGATATGAAATCGCACATAACAAATTACATTATATAACTTAATGCATGTCAAACGTAAATGTTATATGTGATACATGATATTATGTAATGCGATATGACAAAAACAACATTAAATCGTTATTAAATCAAATACATTATTCCACGTTAGTAGTTGCAAACCCACATGAAACTTGACATATATAATATACAGAACATTTTATATCTATCCCAGTGTCATTATAACAATACACAAACTGTATTTCATTACGGTTGCTTGTAATACAATTGAACAATGTATTGCACAATGATATAATGCAATACACAATATCGTACTGTAAAATTTATTAACTAAATTTACTATTGTGAAAAACACGCGAGAATAAGATTTAATACCAAAGTTCGTAAGGTATGAACATGGTAAAGACTTACATAATGTAATATAGGAGTTTATAGGTAATCTGCAATAATGTGAGCACTTTTTAAGGTCATCTTGCGTAGAATGATAATAAAAGAAAATATTTGTTGTGGCTTAAGGCGGCCGCCTGGCTGGCGCTCGAATTGCATGCGGCGTGTTCGGAGTCACGTTTATTCTCAGAGACCAATAAACGTGCGTCCACAGTGCTTATCTACGAAAAGAAAAAAATTCAGACTACTTGTGAATGTGACTTTCAAGACACCGCGCACGTTGGAAGCACTATTTTAAAGCCCTCAAACTTGGCTAAAATAGGCGTTTTCACGCGGCTGTTTCTCAAGAAATATGTAATGTATTTGTTTGAAATTGAGGTCTACAAGTACACTGGACTTTGTTACAGTGACGCGCTCAATAAAACTATAATAGTCAACGCTTAAAGACGCACAGTAAAAACGTTACGGCGGGAATACTGCGCGCGCGTTGAAGACTTTGGCCGTACAGGCAATATCACAATACACGTGCCGGCCGACACCGTTCGAAGCGCCTCATCGATTTTCGTCTCACACGTATACAAACATATCACCAGGCGGGCGCCTTAAGGCGTCAACTTTTGAGTACAGTACAATCCATACACCTTGGTCATTAATTACGACACTATGTTTATTTAAAAAGTGTGCATAATCTGACAGGTATAAAGTAGGTAACAATTGTTACAGAAGTGGTTACTTTATGCAGACGTAACTAAATGTTACGGGCGGTGTAGAGCAGGAACGTCAGGACGCTGCGCCAGTGACGTGTGCTGGAACCTGGATGGCTGCCAGCTAAGGGGGTAGCGGTGTGCGAGCCGAGTGGCTTGCCGTGTTACACAAGTGAGTTCCCTCCCTGAGCTAGCAGTGGGGAGAGCCAGGGATACACGCGCCGTACATACCCCTGCAACACCATCGACCCGCCAAGCTTCCATCCACGCCTCTCGCACGAAAACCGCCAAGCAAGCTCGCATCCTAACACCACGACGCAATGTTGTTACTTGCTGAGCGGCTAACAGCGTGGTCTCGAGTACACGTCATAATACCATCACGGCCAGGGTAAAGTGTACTCCAAGAAAACACCCTCCTCGAATCGAGCCCTGGACTGACGTAGACAGCGCGTGGTATGACCACATTACCTCTGTGATAAGAGATGTGAAGGTTTGCTGAAAACTGACTTCTATGTTGCCGGAATTCCTCGAGATCTACTACATCTCGCCTGTAGGCAATCATCTATTGTTTCATCTGGGTCACCATTGCGTACTGTATTCACATTTGACGAGACAGTTATATATTTAATATTTTATTTAAAATTTTTACTATTCGTATACGTTTTTTTTTCAATTCAAAATATAATATTTTAATATAAATAACACGTATAAACCACTAAAAGTATATTTCAATAGCAATAAGATTGCTATTGGTAAAATTTTATATTGAAAAATACATCGATTTTTTTAGTACTGATGCTCGGTGTCCACTCTCAATTACCGAAGTAACAAAATGTGTCTCTTGCCCGCTTTGAGACGACCGCTTACAGCATCCTCCATGAGGCGGTACGAGACTCATGAAGCTCAGGCTCGGTGAGGCAAGTTGAGGAGAGAACACGCTAATTTTGACACTATAGGTAAGGTAAAGTTTTCCTGAGTGGACTTGAGGGTGATTTGGGAAATTGAGGAATCAAAGGGAAATTTAGCTATCCCCGTACCTCGTATTTAACTACTTTCCCTAGTGCCTTCTCCAATCATCCTTAACTTGAAACTTACAACATAATATCCAACAAAATGTCACATGCCATATGTAAATATTAATATATATTAATGTCACGCTGAAACCTGTGAGCCAAAGGGTTTAATTATAGGCACAGGGAAGTTCTTCACAAACATTTAAGATTGTTTCCCATAACACAGTCAGTCAAAATTACTGACGAAATAGGAGTAATATTTAAAAAAAAAAAAAAATAAAAAGACTGACTGAATTCGTAATTGAAGTACAATAAAATATTGCACACAAGGTAAGGTAAGTGGACTTAACACTCATTCACAGCGAAGTCATAGAGACAATGCTACAGAACTTGTTACAATGACAGGAGCTGGGAAAGGAGTCGGTCACGACCTTCGTTTAGAAACCATCCAAGTCTCACCTTGGGCGATTTAAGGAGACAATGGAAAACCGAAATCAGGATGGCCGTAGTTATTATGCATAAGTGATGTATGGTTTTGACTTTGTATTTCCCTGTGTACTACAAAACTAAACTTCACTGGCAACGACAACATTTAAAAAAATACTTTAAATTTTCGTCATCTTAACAAAGAACAAACTAAATCAATCGTACGAGTAAATACTACGCATTTTGGCCCATGTAAGATGAAATGGTCAGTTTCTTGCTTTACTTGTCCTACCTTCGCACTGTAGCTTACTTGTATCACCAGTATTCCAACAATGTCTGCCTGGAAACGCCTTTAGACTTACACCCTCATGGTCGTCTTCCAGTCTCAACTCCTGCTAAACGACTACAGATGACACGGCCATGAACTTTTCACGAAAAGAATTTTGTCCCAGTCTGTTTCAGTGCCTTACGTGCACATCTGCATCTCTGCTTCATGGTTATTGGCAGCGTGTCTCTGTGAAGTGTCGTCTCCCATTAGATTTCACCAATCATTATAAGGTTACAGCAACCACATACGTCTATGCATAGAACCTCAACACACGTGAGAGTGAAAACATCCAATCACTGACTACGAAGCAGAACTGCAGATGTGCACGTAAGGCATTGAAAGAAACTGGGACAAAATTCTTTTCGCAAAATTTTCATGTCCCTAATGATGACTAGAGACATGCAAAATTCGCTATATCATTTGGTAGCAGACTAAACTTCACTTTCCTATACATGACAGAGCATAATCTGCTATTCAATTGGCCACAAACTTTTATGTGTTGTCGTTTATGTATGTTACATCTTTACAGAGATTGGCCTCCCTACCGTGTAACATTCTTCACGACAATATCGGCCAGCGCGAGACGTCGAACGAGCCAATAGTCATTTGGAGTCTAGTCAACTGTCAGAAAATAACGCGAATTTTGCATGTCTCTAATGATGACATATCACGAAGGAGTTTTGTGCCAACATACCCTTGAAAACACTGTAGTTTCTTGCAACACATATACTTGGGTGATAGATATACATCTGACACAGCGTTTGTCTGCAAAGCCGTAAAATGCAGCCAATATTACAATGGCGAGAGTCTTATTGGCTCAGTCAAACCGGACAACAGCTCCACGTACAAACGAATGCCAGTAATATTTTGGTCAGCTGAACGTACGTTGAATCCCAGAAAATATTCAAGTTTAACTTCAAAATGAAAATAAAACATTTACAATTTGTGTGGTCGACTCTATAGCGAATGATCAGCTCTTTGAAGAGGAGTGACTCACGAGTCGCTTTCGTTAAAGTATAATTTTTGAATGACTCATTTGCAAACGATCTATTACTACATTGTAGGAAGAACCTTCCTTAATTGCATGTTGCTCTTTACCGACACCTTCAGTTTTTGGGTTATTGTGAAAACAATCATGCTGAACATATTCTTCAATATAAAAACGCCTGTATGATCATTCAGCTACATAAAACACAATACAATATTCAGCAACGAATAACACTTGTATATTTAAGACAAAAAAATTCTTTCCTCGCCCGGATTAAAATCAAGGGTTTTAAAATACTAAATAGTTGTTCTCTACTGTAGTAAATTATTTTTCTTTTGGCCAAGTAATTAGGCGGAAAGGTGGGCCCCATTTATTTGTTACGTTGTCTGCCTTTGTTGTAAGCAGCAACGACCTCCTTTTGGCTCTAAACAAGCGTGATTCTTCTTGCCTGACTTACACTCCAGTGTTTTGGATTTTAAACCAGATCCAATACTCTGTAAATGATTTCACCCCAAGCAGCCTTCAGTCAACACTCCAAATATTAGTTCTCAAAATAAGCTGTTAGGTGGTTGGTTGCAGTATGTAACATTTAACGCAAGTAAGTGTTGCCCAGAACCTGCCTTAAGAGTACACTTTTCTTTCTTATTTTACAATTTTCTTATCTACAAATAACAGTTAAAAATCAGTTTTAAAAAGTCTTTAGAGTTTATTTAATTGTGCTAAGACGTGTGTTTACGCAACACTCCAAACTCATTTTCGTATCACTATAGGCTCATAACACAAATTATTTTTTGTAAATTCATGCCAAGTAGAAATATATTTACGTTGAATTTAGTGATAAATAAGTAGGGTGTCTGTGTGCTTCCACTCTCCAGTATTATTTTATTGGCACATGAACACAAGGAAAAATTTCTAAGTAGCTTCGGAATGATATGAACTCGAATTCAAATAAAGAACTAAGCAGTTCTTTTAAAATCATTCACGTAACCTTGAACCAACTGCCTAGGAAAACGTCGCGTGGCAAGGCTGCAAAGAGAGGAAAAAGCAACGTAAAACTTTTAACAGATGCTGCTCAGGCGATTGCGCGTATAAGTACTTAAGTACTCACTAAACACGTACTACTTAACATGTCTTTAGGGGTCGAAACATAGCGAATAACTTAACACACACATAGAGTAACAATTGCTGTCACTGAAATTATATTGTAGTTGCATGACAGCTTCCGCATCGGAAAACATCGAGACAACATTTCCAGGTGTACACAGTAAATACAAGTATGTCTGCATATTTGTAACTTATGAGTTCCTATACCATTATCCAACTGCCATTAAACTTAGGTTCAGTTGTTGTGAGTGCGTCCTCGTAGAGTTTCTGACAAAAAAAAAATATATATAGTGGAGAGGGCAAAGCAGAGCAAGGAGTCAGAACGGGTAGCGTTCCTAAACCTTTTCACACGAATGCGATGAAGCTTTGGTGATTTGTAGTGAGTAAAGAGGCAAAACTGTATTTTTTTTTTGTTTGTCAAAAGATACCGAAGATGGAAATACAATTTTTACTAATTACTTAAGATAATTGCGAGTACCTAAACTGAACTTTTACGCGACTCACAGTGAGTCTGTGCTTTATATCCGAAAAAATAACGCGTATTAAATATATTATAGCATTAAATTAAAAACGATGCGAAGTTGCGGGCAACAGCTAGTTTCATATAGAACATATATGTATGCATAAAATATATAATATATGTATACATAATGTATATAGATATATATAATTAAATTGGTTTCAACAGATACGTCCTAATTATGTACATGCCCTTAATTATAGTTTCCATTAATTTATGTATAAAGATTTTGTATTTTTTTAAATTCTCGAAGTTTTGAATTTTAATATAAAATTTCACAATTTTTTGATACAAAATGTTTAATTTTTGGTTTTATATAGGAGACCGTGTTTGCTATAACATAGTTATTCAGTGTATATTATTTCAGTTCGATAAGTCGGTCTGTTTTCCTCTCTAGCACAAAATCACTTTCTGCAAATTCGGTCTTTGATACGCCACTATACAAAAACAATGAAAGTGGAAAATAGTCACAATTTATGTCTACAAATCAAACCAAATCTCGGACACACGTAAATATTATTGAAACCCCCCTCCCCTTTAAGTCTCCAGAGTTACTTGACCATGAATATGATAAAAACGACGATAGAGAAGGTTCTTAAAACAAACAATGCAGTCTCTACTTTAATGTTTTGTATGTGCACGAGTGTACGGAAATACTCCAACTATGTTTTTAGAAAACGTATGAGTTTGTTCGTTAGCTATTTTATGCTTATATTCCAACCTAGTTTGTGAAACTCCACACTGGGAGCTTCATAATTTTCTCTTAGTGAGTAAATACAACTTAAATGTTGTTGTACGTCATTGTAAATCGTTAAGCAGAATGGCTGGTCTATGTCACGAAGATAAATTACAAATCTCTAAACTGTATTTATGTGACATCATAAAAAAATTCCTGTGCTGTGGTCTGCCTCGCCAATTCAGTTAAGTAGTCGTTCCAACGGGTATATTACCTCCGAATACGTCATCTGAGCAAGTGGAATACACGTTGTCTACGAACATGTATTCTGAAGACTGAGTTGAACTGCTGGAGAATACATTCTTTGCCTCTTTCACGCAATTGGCTGCTGAGTGTATCTGCCCAGCTAGCCTATTGGTTTCACACACAATTTGGTGTTGTGCATGGTAATCGCTTACCATCGAACACTCTATGCTATGCCGCTGCCAGAAATATTTTCAATGTTACCTACGCTTTAGAATAAACTCCGCAAATTATAAACGAATTACGAAATACTTTCGTTGGTTGCTAACTGCCTGGGACAATACTTTTGCTGGAGACGGCCCCAGCTAAATAATAGCAATAATAAATTGTGCAGTTGGCAGCGCCACGAAATTTATAAGAAAAAAATTTCCCTAGTTTGTTTCAGTGCCTTACGTGCACATCTGCAGTTCTGATTCATAATTATAGAAAGTTATTTATCGCGATAATGTTTTCTGCCAGCGTATTCTGCAAATCAGTGTAGCGTCCTGCGTCGTGTATTGTTGGCCGACGGTTATGTGCCACGGTGTAGTTCTTTACAGACGAATCTCAGACGCTCAGTAGTAGTTCACCAGAGTTATCATTGGTCCAGTCAAATAGGGACTCGCCAGTAACGAAACGAAAGCGTTAGAAGCCTAGCAAACTGTCAACTTTTCCCGCGATAAATCAACTTCCCTATTCATAATCAATAGAGCCACGATTTTATGGCGAAAAGATTTTTGCAACATTTGGCTTTAATGCTTCATGTGCACATATGCAGCTCCGCTACATCGTCTGTGATTGGATGATTTTACTCTCACTCGCCTTGGCAAATTACAGACGTACGGAGTCACGATAATCTTATTCTGATTGGCACAGTCAAATGCGCAACGTGTCTGAACAAAGACACGCTGCCAGTAATCATGAAGCAGAACTGACGATGTGCTCAGGAGACACTGAAACAAAGTGGGGCAAAAATCTTTTCGCGACAAAATCGTGGCCCTAATAATCAATTATTGTATGTAGGCCTATAACAATCACGTATCTTGGGATTCTCCCCGCAAATCAGAGACATGAAGCATTGCAGTTACCTTGTTGGGACTGGCACAGTCAAATAAGAGGACGTTATTTCACAAAGATACGATGACTATAAATTAATATGAGCTGCAAATGTGCACGTAAGGTACCTACTGAAACATAATTATTTTCGCGAAAAGTTCATGGTCCTAGCAATTGGACGTTGGACTACGTAATTAATACCCAAAGGCGCGACCGCACGACGCTTGCCTGCTGACTGCCGTGCGTCGAAGCGACCTGGTTTGTTAATCTCCAACGGCGAACGAGAGGTTATTTTCCGGTGGTTGGTTTCGCAGCCTGCCCTTGGCATCTCTCGCCACGAACCATTCCAACGCAATCCGCTTTCCGAAGTCAATTTCATCTTTCTTTTCATCTGGCTGCGAATGCGGGGAGAAAAAAAGGAGGGGGACAGGAGAAAGAGCCAGACCTTCCAATTTCCCGGGAATTTCGCCGTCGCGGTACAGGCACGCGCAGAAGAGGTATCCTACAGAAGTTTCCCCCTCCCCCTCCGTGGTTTTGTGGTAAAGGGTGGAAGGGAAAAGAACTGAGGAATGGGTAAGGATGGCATTTGTCGCATCTTGTAGAGAGCTCACCTATATTCATCGAGTTGGTCGGAGAGCGCTCACTGAACGAATATCCATTAGTTTAAATTTTTCTTTAGCATCCTCCAAAAATAAAAGACAACTGGCACAAAAAAAAAGCTTACATAAATACATATATTTTTGGTGGCACAAAAATAATTTTCCTTCGTTTCAAACGCACGTTTATTTATAGATGAGGAGCTTTTTACCGAGTGTAATTATCTGTGGTGTATTTGACCGATACCAATATCCTAAATCATTTTGAAGACCGGAGACTGCGAAATTCCACAGGCGACAACAAGTCGTAAGGAAGAAACTGACCACGTTGTTCACAGAGTTTCACTATGTCCAGACCAATGATCAGTAGAGGTGGTGAAATTTCGCGAAATCAATTACCTGCACGTTAGAATCAAATACCCCACGCATATTCAAGTCACGACCATTTGTTCACTAGCTGCTACGCTGTGGAACAGCAGACAATGAACGAATATACAGGGCTTGAATATGCATAGGATATTTGATTCGAACATGCAGGTTATTGAATTCGCGAAATTTCACCGGCTTTAATGATCAGATAACTCGCCTGCCCCATGGCGATTCGAGCTTGATTCCCGGTGAGACCACTCCCGAATTTTTACTGATGGGAAATGTAGTGGACGTTGCTGTTGGCCGAAGGTTTTTTTACGGGTTCTCCTGGTTCCTTTGCCTTCACAACACCCGCTTCACTATTATTTTCTTTTTATTGGTGTTAATGGCTCTGTCTTGTTGCTAACACTGTCGTTGGAGGAAGTCCATTCAAATTTCGACAGTTATATCGTCGCAGTTTGTACCAGTTAAAATAACATTTGTGATTTGAGTAAATATATCAGTTTTGCTATTAGCTTTTTATACTGGGTTATCCGTAACGTTTTTGCGTATCATGCAAAACAGTGTGTAATCATTCCTTATTTTAAGCTGGCAAGTTTCATAAAATTCGCCAATAATTACTTTACACAGTACACCCATCCATTCCATACAAATAGTAGCTTCTTGGACTCAAGAGCAGCAATATTTCACACACGTGTTCAAAATGTATTACTTTAGGGGTACAGTCGTCATGTCTGAGAAATTTTACAAAAAACAGAAAGTTGTTTCAGGAAAATCTGTTTATAACGTGTAAGTTCTTATCTTAGAAGTAGTGGCGTATGGTGAAAAGGTAAGCTGGTATTTGTCAGTACTGTACGATCTGGTTGCACGCAGAAGGAATCAGTATCAACTGTACAACTGGGTCTAATATAACGTAACGCGGCCACTCACTAGTAAGCTGCAAGACATCCATTCAACACGTGGTACGTCGTCTCCTAAACAACTACGTCTGAGAGGTTGAAGCGTACAATAGGAAGTATAGGTCGTTCGGGATAAAGTGAACACTAAAAATTTAACCTTTGAAAAAAATCACTAGCCGTTACTACGTATAATTCAACATTTCATATAGTTGCCTTACTGTTTGTTCGGTTGGCAGTGAAATCACGCAAAATAGTTCTTTGTATTTTCCTATTTAAATACGACAAAACTGAAATAAAATGATACGAAATCGACATAACTGTATTTTATATAATTAATTAACTTTTTTTATTCAAATTATACAGATTCCTACTGACTGCACAATTTATTTTACACGCGCAAACATCAAGTGACGTGTCCAGAGGGGTTCAACAGTTCGCGTCGTTAGCCAGTACGCGCGGAAAGATATGAATTGGCTGAAAGTAGAATTTAAGCAGGGCTTTATTTAGTGTTCACTTTATCCCGAACCGCCTATAACCGCGTACAGTTCAGAACAAACTCAGCTTAACTTGCAACACCTTCACCACACGAAAATGCTCAGAAGAAGAATATATTTTACATGACACTCGAAACTTCAGTATTTTTATTTTTAATTATTCGCGTATTTTAAGAATTCTGAATCGCTCCAGGAGGTAGCAGCTTTGGTATCGTGTCACTACACTAACACATAATTATCACTTGCATATATAAATACCAACATCCTTCCTCGCAACTTTCAGACGATCTACCCAACTGCCAACGTTCTACTTTTACTGCCCCTATTGCTCGCCTTGTAAGGCTACTCGGTAGTGTTTAAGACCAAATACCAAATATATCACGGTTCATAGCTGCCTTTATACTATTAACGATATGTCGGGGTACTGTTTCATTTATATCGCAATGGTTTTTCTTCACACGAATTATAATAAAGGTTTATGGAACTGAGCAGAAAGAAAGATACTTTATTTTACAGGAAACAAACAACCCAGTTTTAAGACTTTTCCTGTTAGAAGCTTTGTTAGCTATCCTAAAATAATACTTTACATGAACGTTGAGGAAACAGACTTGGGAACACTTCAGTGTAGTTGTCTCCTGTATCAATTTAATATGACGTAAGCGATCTCTGTTCGAACAATGCCAAGCGGAATCGGATATTAGTTTGGTTTACCAATATCCTCGATTATACCTCGGGGAGCGATAGCATGTGTGGACACGAAGCACACACTATTAACTAAGTCTGAACTGACGCCATATCACTGTTGGGACTGAGACCAAGAAACCTGATTCAGAAAATGTATGATTAAAGCAAAGACACTAACGTGTAACATATCACAAATTATAGGACTTTCTCTTGTAACTACTAACTTAAGGCCAATCTTTACCCAGCGACATACGTTATGTTGGCAGTTGCTTCAAAGTCAAGAATACATGAAGAAACTGGAATTCTATAGGACTACCAGAATTAATTTTATGTTGGTCGGAATATCGGTTTTTGTACAGTAATTTTATTTGGAAATTTGGGTCTGTAATTATTCTAAAAATTTGCAGTAGTTTTGTCGAAAATCAGTGGCTGTATTTAAGTTGCTTTTATGTCCGGTGGTTATTAATTTATTAATTGCAGGT
This sequence comes from Medauroidea extradentata, assembly GCA_003012365.1. NCBI lineage: Eukaryota > Metazoa > Arthropoda > Insecta > Phasmatodea > Phasmatidae > Medauroidea > Medauroidea extradentata. The sequence goes on from PNEQ01032916.1 coordinate 22,565, forward strand.
TTTAAGAAGCATAATAGCATTAAATTGGCGTTTCTAGGTATTACAAAGCTATTATTAATCGAAGTACCGAAGAAAGTAGCCTACTTTATGACTGCGTTACTTTTCACATTTTTTTCTGTCATCCATGAGCTAGACCGTCAATTTTGAACAAAAATGTTTTACTATGTAATTATATAACCTTGCTTGCTCACTATAATTTTATGCCAAATAGCTTTGGTCCTTTGTACTATGTTGTTGTTTTAAAGCTCCGCGTTTGCTACTTAACCAGGATGTATCTCCCTTTAATGAGGAAGTACAGTAAATTGGATATACTTTATACCAACTTGTGCCGTCACTATAAATATTCGTTTGTACGTCATTTGGTGATAGAAATCGGACAATGTCTGGGTAGTACAAAATAGATTTGTTATTCTCAGATGGTTATGAGCTTATCGTAATATAGATGTGTTTGAATACACGCGCATTTGAATACACATTAACACTGAACTATTCTAAGCATTTCGTACGCAATACAAGTCTCGGCGGTAAACTCTGTGCGTCGGCATGACCTGAAAGTTATTGTTTTCGCAGAGTTTCCATCATGTGCGCACTGGCGAGCATAACATCAATGGCTACACACGTAGCTCAGCGTTTTGTCAGTGAAAAAGTGCAATCACACCGCATTACTGCTAATCACAGGAATATTTCACGAGCTCATTGCCATACAGAGTGGACTCTACTTACGCATAGAGGCAGTGATTTTTGGTGGAAAATATTATGAAACAATTTGTTTCAATGCATTATATGCACATTTGCAACTCTGCTTCATGGTCCGTTATACGTATAGGTGATGGTATGCCGCGAAAATGTGCTGTGCCAACATACCCTTGAAAACACTATCGTTTCTCGCGACATGAATGATAGGGTGTTACACGTTGACACAACGTAGCCGTCTGCAGACCAATAACCGGCGTCAAATATTACAATAGCGGGATTATAATTGGCTCAATCAAATAGGGTAACAAGCGAAAGCCAGTCATCTTCTGGTAAGCTGAACGTACGTTGAAACCCAACAAACAGTCAAGTTTTCCCACGATAAACCATCATTTCTAGTTATAAGGTGTTTTAAACTCTCAGCGTCTCGAGTTCTAGCCACCAATCACAGACGTGTGGTGTCACAGTAACCTTTTCTGATTGGCAATGTCAAATGAGCGACACCTCCGCACCAAAACATCTTTCAATGACCATGAAGCAATGCTACAGATATGCACGTAAGGCATTGAAACAAATCGTTACAAAATTATTTTTACAAAAAACCATTGGCTCTACTTACGCATTCTCAAGCATAACCTGTCTATCAATTGGCAGCAAGCAGGCGATGTTACCCCAGACCAGGTATACGTACGAACCTAGGTAATCAGTAGAGATAGTGGAAAATCGCAAGAATATTTCGTGACACAGTATTTTGAAAGAAAAACAGTACAGCCGTTGCTTAATTGGAGGATGTTTATGTAATTGTTTAAGGGCTTGTTCCTTAGTTTTACAGTGACTCCGAAAAATTTTTTTATTGCTACCTAATACTTCTATAAAAATTTTTCTCCTCAGTTTTGACACTAATATGTCATAATTTGTAGCTGAATTTTTTGTAGCAATGTACTGAACGGTTTTTTTTATTTCGTCATCCAAAGTACCGCGATTTTTGTCGTGAAAATAAGCAAAAATTAAGCAAAATATATTTTTTGGCTGACGAATGGTACTCAAAAAAACGCATCCACATTATTATGCATCGTGTGACTGCACATTGCCTCTAATTTTTCAAAAATTTTTGTTACAAATTTTTGAGTTATTGGAAACAGTCTGAAAAAAAAACTAAGGAACAAACCCTTAAAGACGAATCGCGAATATTCAGTAGCGGTGCTCCAGAGTTATCTCTGACCCAATCAGATACGGACATGCCAACAATGACAGGTGGTTGTATACTAACATATTATATTGAAGTCTAGCGAACAATGAACTTTTCCCTCGATGGATCAGTGTCCTTAGTAATAATTGGCACTCGTAGGTTTGCGACTGGCTTAAACTTTTCAGCAAAGTTATTAAATGTAAATTAAAATATTTTGGTGTCTTTTTGTGCTTTTGTTGATATTGTTTCTTATTGCCAATAAAAAGTACTGTGAGCTGGTTTATTTAAGATTCCAACAATGAATAAATCAGTTGTGTATGAAGTCGTGCGAGTCAAAGGAGACAATCAATGCACGTTTTCACTGGAAGAAAAGTATCGTTGTAGGTTCCTTACTTTTGTTAAAATAGGGACAACGGCATAGTTTGTTGGTAGTCGATACTATATGGGTTCTTCCAACGACAATATGTTCTGTAGACAGTGGTGAGGTGAGAGTTTCTACTCGGGGAAGCTACTACCGGTGTAGGAACACCATTCCCCCCTCAAGAAGTGGTGGGCTGGGGGCACTACCCTAGAAAAATTTGGATTTATAGGTGCAAATTGGTGCTATTTAGCAGTTTTCGCACCTGAACATAAAATTATACCCCTAGTTGAAATATTAATATTTTTATGATAAAATCTTTGCTTAAATATTCAATGCCAGCTTGCGCCTGTTTTCTCGCACTTCTAGTTAATCTCAATGTTAAGCCGATATTGGCAGCTAGCCGCAATTTTTTAATAAACTATTCCAGCTCTTTTAAGCACACTGCGCTACTATAATTTGTGCAGTTTTCTGTATTTTGTAGATTATTTAAACAACTGAAATCGGAAGTAATCCACGCCTATTTTTCATTTGAAAAAAGTAAGCAAGGCCACCACAAAAGTTCTATCAGTTTCTCGCAGCCACACAACAAAAAATTTTCTTTGTACGTGTTTTTTTTTTCAAGCAAGATTACAATTTCTAACTCATGGGGAGTGAGCTAAAACACATGCGCAACGTTACCTGAGGGCCAGAAAAATTTCGCGAATTCAACTACCCGCGTGCTAGAATCCATTGTCCGTTGCATATTCAAGCCCCATATATTCGTTCACAGTCTGCTGTTCCACTGAGTAGCAGCTAATGGACAGATGGTTGGAGCTTGAGTATGTACAGGGCAATGCATTACAACTTGCGGGTCGTTGAATCCGCAACATTTTCCGGCCCCTACTGATGACGTGTATCAGTCTTTCATGGGAAAAATTACATCGTGGCAATTTTCGTGTATAATATTTTTCGGGTAATATTAAAATGAAACTACTTTCTTGAACGTACATTTGCTAAGGGAAGCACCGCTTCCACAGCTTCCATGGACGCTTCGCCGCTGTCTGTAGAAGTAACAATCTGTTCTGTAGGATGAGCAGAAAGCACACTTTTACGGAACACGTTATTTTTTATAGGCGGTTCGGAATAACGGGAGCACTCAAAAAAGCCCTGCTAAATGTCTATTTTCAGCTAATTCGTATCTTTCCGCACGTAACGGCTAACGACGGGAAATGTCTAACCTCTCTGGACACGCCACTTGACGTTTGCGCGTGTAAGATAAATTGTGAAGTCAGTAGGAATCTATACAGTTTGATTTTTTTTAAAAAGTTTATTACTTATATAAAATGCAATTAAATCGATTTCGGTTTTTTTTCGGTATAGTTAAATTAAAATAGGAAAATACACGGAACTATAGCGTAATTCTGCTGGTTACCACACAACCAGTTCGGTAACTAGTTGAATTAAATGCAGTAGTGGCTCGTGGTCATTCCAAACATAACATATTGTTACTATAACAATCCAGATAGTTCCAACAATCAAACTAGACTGCTGTCCCTATTATAACAAAAGTACGGTAACTACAACAATACTTTTATTTCCTCGTATTCCCTGTGCGCACACTGCAGACCATAACTTTCCTTCACGTGCAACATGTCCACGAAAGTAAACAAGGAACGAGTTACAAGTTCTCTAGGCCATGTTTACTGAACTGTGATCCAGTTGAAATCGCAGAAGAAATTTCTATGCGTACGTATTTTATAGCTGGCCCCAAAATGTATTCGTAAATTTTATCAGTCCCAATTATTGTTTATGGTTGGCGGAATTCAAATTTCCCAGGAGACTGTACTCGGAGCGCGATGATTTTTTTTCGAATTTGCGTTTACAGTTGGTCAAGTAACGTCGGTGAGCCAGATATCGCAGCCGATTACATTAACCCACTGTTTGTAGGTATTAAGCGTACGTATCAGATTTTTCATAAACTTTGGAACAGGAGGCTACAATTGCTAACGTTACTGGGACGGCAAAAATACCTAAACGTGATACAGAATTGCGCATTTTTCATGAAGGTCTTACAGTTGAGCAGCATAAAACGTTCACTTTTAATTGAGGTGGCTTCACATTAACGCCAGTGATAAACGTGGCAGATGCCAATGGATGACTATTATTTTTATTTTTCCTGTTTCTCTCATTCTTGCATTCCTCCGTTGCCCCATACTTACCTTTGCAATCCCTACAAGAGCGCACGACTTAGATGTTAAGGCAAGGGTGCCTATTTACGTTCCATTTGTGAATATCGTTTTCAAATACTAAAAGGGACCAGAGTAAGTAAAATATCTCAAGTTGAAATTGTTTTACTACATTAAATTTTTTCTTCAAAGGCGAAAGGAAATATATAGAATTTTGGTTAAAATTGACCTGAACAAAATTTCTCTTTAATGAAAATTAGACAAATTTATATTTTGAAAAAGTATTATATCACGTAGTACAACCAATTTTTATCCTATTCGTTTGGCAGTTTTACTATGTCTGTCCCCTTTAAGGATTTAAAAATAGTATTTGCTAAAAACAACGTTAATAGGAATCCTTGGTTTTAAGAACTCAACAAATACTTGGAAAGGGAAATTCTTGCTACCGGTTTGCCAAAAAGATTCCTTTCAATTAGTGTCGGCTATTAATAATAAATTCAAGTAAACTTTAATTCCCAGTCTGTCAAACGGTGAACAACGTTATAAGAATTTCTGACACGTAGGTCCTAACAACAATGTCGAAACCTTATGTATATTCAAACCATCTCGCGATAAACACCGCCCTTTGAAGTGTGAATGAAGGCGGTGTCATTTACGTGTTAAATTTAACTAGGCGGGCGTCAGTTATCTTTCAACATTTAACTTTCGGATAGAAACCATTTTCTGTATTGAGATGAAAATATTGTCACAGAAGTAAAGACGTGGAATAAAACTTACCAGTAATTGTGTTTTCGAGTGTTTATTGAGGATTAAAAGATATTTATTACTTTGCGTTTTTAGAGTACTGAAAAAAAAAAAACAACCTAAAAGGTTACGTATCAAAGTGGGCCGCAACGAGATGAACAGAAAAGTAAGTGGTGGCACAAGTTTCGGCATGTACTAATCCACATCTAAAATAATTTAACGTGTAAAACACTATCCCTGATTGCAGTAAGAGTGTGTGCGGTTTTAACTCGAAGTATGTAAAGTACTTTCACTTGCGCCATCCACGTTGGATGATAAAACCACGAGTTGCAAAGTACTCCAAGGACTTCTGTCCCAGCTCGATACCAGCGAAAGTTGGTGAGCGGCCTCACAAGTTGCCATTATAGCGCGCGGTCGGCCGGTGAAGTTAGTTCAGCCGGGGCAGATGTCTCCCCTGCTTCACGAACTGCTGCAGGAAACTCCAAGTTCCGTGGGCGTACGGCAAGAGATTTAGGCAGAAGTAACGACGTATCAAGGCAACGCACTTCTCAAAACACTCCCGGAGTTTGTGTCAGGATGAAATACATAGGCTTATATTCTCAGATGAACTGCTGACATTTAGTGTAAACGTGTCGAATTTACGATTGGTTCAGAGAAACAGGAAATTTGCTCGGCGCAGAGACAACGGTAACAAACAAAAGAATCATTCACAGTTGTTAACAGTGCTTGGAAACTTTAAAATAGAGCACGTAATGCAGCTGCGTGGTTCCAATCCCGAACTCCACTCAAGGAATTTAATTTGCTGGGAAAAAATATAGGCTTATGATTTTTTCCTAATTGGTGTCGAAACTTTATGGAACCGTTATTTGGATCTAGTCCAACAGCACATTCAACGTCTACGGTATGATTGTTTCATCATCACTACTCCTTACCTCGCTATCGGATTTCATCTAAATCAGAAGACTTGTACTCACTACTGCCATTTGAACTGAATAGTGAACTATCATCATGAATGTCACTCAACTCACTTTCAACTTTACTGTCTTTACATTTCCGTTGCATACCACGACTCATTACTATAGTTTAACAATTTTACAAGTGCTAAAATAACAATACACAATGCACAGCATAAACAAACACATATGCAAAGACTTCTGGTTACTTCCAGACAAAAACAACACGTCAGAACAGAATGCACACGTAAACAGAAGTGGTGCCAACTCTACAGTGGTGATGTTACCACAGACATCGGCATAGCTAGATACCACACTTCCCGTGTGTGTGTCAGTATCCCTATAGACCACTACCAAAGTTACAAGCCTGCATAATAGTCCAGTACTTCACAACAGGCAATTTAATTGTATTTTGACACTGTTCCAAATATGAGCTGAAACCAACCAACTCACATTTGAGTCATTGGTCTATGGTGGCAGACTGGTCGACCCATATATGAGTCGTCTGGGATATTCTGAGCAATGAATTTTCTAATGCTGGTAGTGATAGTGGTTCCAATACCGAATCCCACTGAATTAATTTAATTTGATGGGGGGGGGGGAATATACTTATGATTTTTTTCCTAATTGGTGTCTAAACTTTAAATTTTATTTTTATGTAATACATATTTATTTTAAAAAGAAACCTTCTGTATAGCTCGGTTTCAGAATTGTACATATGATGTAATGTGAGAACCATTTAAGACCATCCTGTCAAGAATAACAAAATAATAAATATTTATGTGCACAGTTGTTGACTTTTGTTTATAGTGAAATCTGTATATAAACTGTAGTTATTTCTTACATGTAGACTTACTGATACGTTTACATTAACTAATGGTGGAAATATATAACTTCTCTGAAAATATATAACCAATGCTTTGAAAGTGTTTACTTTACCCTGAGAAGCTCATTACATGTTTTACGTTTGATGTAATTAATTCCACTGATTTTGTGATGACTTGATATTTTCAAAATCGTCATGAATAACTCAGTCGTCTAAATAGAATGTGCATTTCTTAATAAATAAGCAGTGAATAATACGTAGAGCCACGGTTTTATGCCGAAAATAGTTTTGCATCAATTGGTTTCAGTGTCTAATGTGCACACGTGCAGCTGTGCTTCAAGGCCGTGATGGATGTTTTGACTTACACTTCTCTTGAGCTTTCTACTGGCAAGTCCCAGATGTATGCTGTCACAGTTGTCTTACTATGGTTGTTGCAGTCGAATGAGAGACGTGTCTTGTCTGAACAAAGACACGCTGCCAATAACAATGAAGTACAGCTGCCGAGGTGCACGTAAGGTATTGAAACCGAGTTGTGCAAAAATATTTTCGCGGAAAAATTGTAGCTCTGATAATACGCAGTACCTGTGACTGAATGATGTCCTGTTGAAAAAATTAACAGCTGGTTGTTGGTGATGTTCAACATGTATCCTAGTGAATTACAATATCTCGATGGTTATTGGTAGGGATGGTGAAAAATCGCGAGGATGTTTACTGCCAGAGTATTCTGCAAATCAGTGTAGCGTCCTGCGTCATGTATTATTGGTCGGCGGTTATGTAGCACAGTCTAATTGTTTACAGGCGAATCACAGACGTCCAATAGTAGCGCACCAGAGTTATCATTGGTCCAGTCAAATAGTGACTCGCCAGTAAGGAAATAAAAGCGTCGGAAATGAATACATTACATTGAAGCATAGCAGTCAACATTTGCCGCGATAAATCAGCTTCTCTAACTATTGGTAAATACATGTCAATGCTTGCACTTTCTTTTCTGCGCGAAACATATCAACTTACTCCTATTACGTTTATCTACGAACCTTATGCTCAGCTGTTCTCACTCGTCAAATGCGGAAATATGAAACCAGTACACATTAAAGTTAAGGAGAATGTTGTGACTTAGCCAGGAAGGTAAGATATACAAGACAGAGATAAAAGGTAACATAATTTATTAGTTAACGGAGAAACAAAGAAATAAACAACAGTGAATGCAGAATAAAGGAGGAAGAAGATTTAGGTTAAGGCGAGACAAGAGAAGGTTGGTAATCGTCGCTCTCCTTTTCAAAATCAAAGGCAGACTCACCGCTCGCACCGCCGCTGAATGTAGAGGAAGAAGTCCCTCGAAGACGGTCGCTGAAGGTCAGCACCAGGACTCTAATCCCGAGTCTAATGGTGCAGTGGCGGTCGGATAATAAGATAGGCTCCTTCGGTTCTCTAGCTCAATATCCATACCATTCTTAGCCGATCTCCGTAGCAGAGTCGGTTAGGCCGTATATGGTGGAAGGGGTACTGGGTTCGAATCCCGGATCGGGCATGGATGTTGAGTTATCTCTTCACGTTACTTCATCATCATCGACTATTAAGACCTCGTTGTTAAAGGGCCGTAAAACTCTCTCACCTCCATACCATTATTTGCACCCCCACCAGTGCCGTCAATCCTCTCCTCTGATTGGCTCCCCGCTACGCCCAGGGCGGATCATTCCTGCTGAAACGAAGAGCTTTGCAGCAAGCGTGTTGGGTAAGGTGTTATGAACCACATAACTTCTCAAGTCATCGGATTACTGGGCTACTTTTGATGCTGCAATCCGCCTCGTTGTTTAGGGATGTTGATTAGCAAACGCCTCCTGACCGCCTTCCTGCATAGCCACTGATGGCGCAGGATAACAAATATATTGCTAGTGGAGGGAAATGTCTTAATAGCCGTTCAAGTGCTCATTAAAACCGTCACAGTAGTAGAATAACTTTTAATAGTTTTATGTGATAAATACATGACTCACTAACACTCCAGAAGCACGTCAGAGCGTGTCGAGTCGGTATATAATAAGCCGCTCTCAGCTTTTTATTCACTCGCCCACGGGGGTTGAAAAATCAGGCTCACGCAACTATTAGTTCTTATCACGCAACTCGACATCTCGTCGTGGCAGCTTGTCGCGTCGTAGAAGGATATGCACACTTGTTACAGCCAACAAACACATCAAGAGGAATGTCACTATTTGCTTTACAAAAAATTGATCGGAATAAAACGTATTTTTAGTGTACTTTTATATTTATATTTACAGTTCTCAGGGGAAACAAGATGGTGTAGTGTAGGTTCGTGCCGGCCAAGGTTACCTAATTGTTATTAGTTTCCATACATTAAAGGAGCAAACGCTAGTAAGAAACTGAAAGAACTTATGGTTATACGACACACAATATTTAATAGTAAATAATCAGGAACAACTACACAATGAATTCAGAAATTAATTATTTATATGATAGTACATCAGGAAGTGGGTATCTTAATTTGTTAAAACCTTGAAAAAAAATAGTAGTAATCCAACAAGATGGCGGCGGAGCAAGGAAGATTGGTAAATCAAAATTACGCTGATTAGAAAAAAAACATGTAACTGAAGCTCCTACGTCCTTGGCATGCTAAGTAACCCCAGCCGCAGAGCCAGACTGCAGCACTACCAGTCGGCAGCATTAAGGGGAAAAACCAACAAGCCCCGAAACAATGAATAACGGTGCTGGCTGGCCCTACCACAGCAACGTGAAGGTTCTACATCACCAAAACTCGTGGGTAGTCGGCAGGCCCCAGCTCTCCGGTCTGACTGAGGGCAACAGCATCCAGCAGGTCCAGACGTCCTGTTCCCTGGATGGATTCGGCGGCGAAGTCGTCCCCGCTCCCGGAACTCTTCACGGCCCTCCCGAGAGAACTCCCTTGTCACCTCCCCCAACGAACCAAAAACTCTCCTTACCTCCTTAGATAAAACCCTTATTGCCCAGATATAATACACATACAACACTACCTAGACTCCTCCATTGCTCTATGAAATGAGACATCTTATAACCTAAGACCACAATCGATTAATTGTTTACAAATCAAATTACAGCACATAGAGTAAATATCATAGCAGATAATCAATGCAAAAAATACTGAGAAAAACTAAACTATTTAAATAAACATTAAGAACTGCAACATTTACATCACAGATACATATATTACAGTACCAAGGACGCCACTAATTTTCGATGTAATATCCTTGATTTAAATGAATTTTCAGAAATACACGTAAATGTTGTTTTTTATGTTTGTATAACTCTGTCGCGTAGCCAGAAACATCTAATTTCAGAGTCAGTTGTTTTTCATTTCAATAAGACTGCTGGTTTATGTTGGGTGTATGCCCCAGTAACATAGTAATTTCGACGTACTGGTATGCGTATACTATGTATGTAAAATATTTCCATTAGAAAATATCGTAACCAGTAACGACAGATAAACTAACATTATTTCGTAGATATGTGACATTATGGACTTGACACTTGAGCAGCCTTAAAGGCGCGCGGCGTAGTGAGGACATAGCGCTCAAGCACGGCTGCAAGGATCGATGGCCGGACCACGGGAGGGCCTTATCTCGGCGCTGGACTGGGGCGCACGCCACTACCACGCTGGTGAAAACTACCCCTTACCCCTGGTGCTCCTGCAACCCGCCGTCCCGAGGTACCCGCACGCCTGCGTGCCTACTACCTGCTTGCCTCGTTGCAGACGTTTCGCACGTCCGCGGCACGCTAGCTATACGGACACTCCTTTGAGTGTCAGCGAAAATATATTTGGACAATTTTATTTCAGTGCCTTATGTTCATATTTGCAACTCTGATTCGTTGACAGTTATTGATAGAGCCAATGAATTTCGATGAAAAACATGTTTCAACAATTAATTTCAGTACCTTGCCTGTACTTCTGCAGCTCTGCCTTATGGTTACTGGCAGATTATATTATTGGAGAGGCGTCACTCATTTGACTGTCCAATCAGAACAAGGGTACTGCGACTCCAAGGGTTGCAGTTGGCGCAGTGGCTAGAGCACTCACCTCCCACCAAAGCAATCGGAGTTCGATCTCCGGCGGTGTCAGTCTCCGGATTTTTGCATGTGGAAATCGTGCCGGGAGATGCCGCTGGTTGGCGGGTTTTCTCGGAGGTCTCCCATTTCGAGCGCCCCTTAATTCATACTCACATCATCTCACCCCTCACCAGCGCTTAAGACCTAGATGTTGAGTGCTGACCAAAATCACTTCACTTACTGCGACACCACACGTCTTGTGACTTGCGGGTAGAACCTCCGATACGCCAAGAGTTAATAAACATCCAATCACTGACCACGAAGCACAACTGCAGATGTACACATAAGGCATTTAAACAAGTTGTTGCAAAATTATTTTCACCAAAAATCACTGGCTCCTGTTATTGAATGTTTTAAACATCTAAGATTCTACCAGCAAAGCACAAGCTCGTAGCGTCGCAGTAAACATTATGATTGGCACAATCAAATGAGAGACCTCCTTGCACAAAGATACGCTGTATTATAACAATACATCTTCGCCGTAGATGTACACATAAGGCACGGAAACACTCTCGTGCAAAATTCTTATTGCGGAAATAAAGGGTAATGTAAGCTGAAGTAACCTTCTGCGATTAGGTAAGTTCGCTGTGTCACGTGACCAGGTTCGCTCTATCAGAAGGTTACGTAGAAAAAGCTGTAAAATAAATTCAATGTATCGAGGCTCGTTGGACACTTAAAAACTATACTGTACTTGCTGTTTGTACGTTTCAAGCTGAAATGTCGCCCTGCCAATGCTAACATCATGAATTAACCGGGCGATAAAGTTCATCATTCTGAACATTTCAGAGAACAATGCAAAAGCAAACACAGGTAAAAAGGTTTATGTAGGAAAATGAGATGTTGGTATTCCGTTAAAGAAACATACAGTTAGGAATGCCTGTTGTCAATGTTTCTATTAGTATATCAATTTAACTAATAATAAGAGTTTTATTTAAGTAAGTTTACAACTAACAGAAAATAAAATAATCGATATATCGAAAAAATTAAAAACTAGCAATTGTAATGCTCACATTCGTTCGTAGCCGATAGTTTGTAGGAAGAATAGTTTCCCTTATACGATTTATTTCAATTAACTTAATTTACTGTAACAATATATTTTATACTTATAAATTCCCGACCACTCCCTAAAACCACAACGCCTACCTACGTAAACTGCAGACCCGTGAAACAACAAAAGGGTTCCGTGTTCCCGTTCACTCCACGCAGCAGGGGCTAACGGTCTAACGTACGATGCTAGGTACAGGCGCTAGGCGAAAAGCATTATTTAACACCGCATTAACACTACATTTCGAAATTCTGGTTACAATGATATTGCTATATATATATACTGTGGCGGCCAAGGGGTTGTTGCCAGGCAGGGCCGCAGTTGCCGATAACTGTACAGTGATGTATGTTAGTTGACGCTAAAGTCGCCGGCTCTCTGGTCTACCGGTGCCGTTTGTTACCAAATTGTCTGAACAGGTCACAACAGCATCGTCAGGCACGGAGAAAATCCGGGATCGACTCCGCCGAGAATCGAACACGGATAGTCTTGGTATGAGGGGAGACCCTAGCCTACATTGTTAAAAATTTCCGTAAATTCACGGAAATATTTACAGAAAGTTATTTATTTTTATAGAGTAAAATCGTTTTCTCATAATGATACTAATTAAGTACTGTGAAATCAGGATGTCAAACACAGAAGTTGTCTCTTGTAAAGTTGGTCTCTTGCCACTGCATGGATTTTGCTTACTGACAATCTTGTCACTGTGATTAGAGTGTCTGCCTGAAAGGTCGTGGGTTCTAATCCCAGCAAAATCGATAAATTTTCCAGGGTGCTAAATGGTACGTTAAGATCTCGAGAGAATATACCAAATAAGAGTGTTTCGTATTTCTGGAAAATGTTGTGCCACTAATTTAAAGAATTTCACATTTTCAAAGAAAACGGATCGTCCGTAATTTTACGGAGGGTTTCGTTACCAAGCGAAACTGAGTGTCCGTTATTTTACGAAGATTTCTGGATAATTTTTTGCCTGAACTTTTCCATAATTTCACCGAAATTGTTTTAACAGTGTAGCCGCTGCGCTGACTACAGCCAGAGCTATACGTAGCACGTCTCAATGCCCAACGAAATATAGTCACACAAGTTTCGCGAGAAAATGTCACGGCTTGTTCTCCAAAACACATTAGCTAACGTTCACTACAATAGCTGAACGGTGTAACAGTTTCACCATTTTGGCCGCAGGAAAATAAGTTTTAAGGATTACTCAAGGACCTGAGTTGAGTACACAGACGTGTAGTGTTCATAAGCAGACATAACTCATACACATTGAGGAATTCCCGAACTTCCTTCTATCGGCCGAAGTACTGCACACCAGCGGCCAACTTAACGGCTGATGTGTCACCCAGAAAACAGCTATGTACATCAGTGGACAAACACCGGCGAACCTTGCAACCGTCGACCACACGCCACTGTAGTTCAAGTTCTTCCGTGCCACTTATCTGACTTGTGGAATTTGGCCACAGCTCTCGCCTGAGGAAGGTTCGTGCCGCTTCCATCGACCACTAAACACGTAGTTCGTTGGTCACGATAATGCTGTAAGTGCAGTATCAACGTGAGATATCCTTGGCTAAAATACTCTAGTATGCAAATTAATGTGGGGGGCTGAAATCAAAGGGCTAAAAATGGTAGATTTCTAGCGCGAAGATTTATTGAATCGTCATCCACTGGCAATGACTGAAAATTTCACGGTATTTTTTCTGGTATGAGACCAGTCCAAATGGCTACAGGCTCGTTCAACATCTCCCCTTGGCAGACAATGCCGTGGCCTGCCGGAAAGAATGTTTCCACGGTAGAATGGCCAAACTTCTATAAATAGATCAAACAAGTAAATGAAAATACTTAAAGGATCCTGGCTTATGGGTTCACATTTTGTGCTCTGATACGTACAGGGTAGTTAAGTTAATACTGTCATCAAATAATGACTCGAATTTTATAGGTCCCTATCCAATGGTAGCAGACTATAGGTATTGACGAAGAGTAACTCGCTCGTTAGCAAGGTTGTCTCGTCACGTGACAAGCATGCTTGATAACCATGCAGCAGGCAAAAAATATACCTATTAGTAAAAAATTGAAAGATTTAAATGAAAAGTTAAGACAAATATGCTCTTGTTGTACTGAGACATAAAGGGATTCCCAGAAAAGCGACGACGCGACTGACTTTTAGAAATATCGTCGTCTACCAGCCAGGGGAGCTGGTCAGTCTCCAAACGTTTAAGTCACACTCCGACACATAGAGCCTTGATGGCGTCCAGCACATTAGAACTGAATACGCTTTGTTCGCAGACAGAACCCTTTTAAAAAATGCCCTAGACACTGCAACATTTGTCTTGTCACCCTCATCCTTACCTCCGATTACCCGAAGGCTCTAAAGAGGCTGCAACAAGCCACGCCCACTGTGAGAGACAGATAATCAGGAGTTATATGAATAAATTCAAATGAAATCAGAATAATATGTATTTCAGGTCTTTTTACCCTTTTGACGGTTGAATTTCGATAAATCCTGAAATTTGCTAACATGTATTTTAATTACTCGCCCATTGAAGTTAATCACGATGATAAGTCGTCGGGTTCGAGCTATGTAGACGGAACTTAGAAAATGCATTTCACCCCTTTGGGACCGAATTTTGAAAAAAAAAATCCCTTCTTAGTGCTCGCCTGCGACCTAAAGGGAACCTACACAAAATATTTCACGTTTCTAGGTCCAGCGGTTTGGACTGAGGTTTGTTATGTCAGTCAGTGAACTCTTTTATATACAGGACTGAGCTGAACTCAACCGACAAACAGCGGGAAGAGATTCCTGAGAACTTGATAAGCACAAAATATAGGGCACACTTTGTGTCTCAACTTAATATCAACGATGAAAAACCTTTAAAGTTCGAATTTTGAAACGATATTTTCACAAAATATAGGAAAATAAATGACGGAAGAACAATGCTCTGAACATCGCGATATGTTGTTAGAATCTTCTAATCCATAGCGAATTCTGACAAGACCTTCCACCAGTATGAACATAACCGGAATGGCCTTCGTTTAGTTGCGTACAAGTTTCGTAGCGTTAGGAAATTCAAACATTTGACTAAGGTTTATTGATTCACGTGACTTACGTAACAAAAATGATCCTCTTGTTGCGACTGTGTAGGACTTAATCGTTTTCGTTCCAAACGCACTTAAGGATTCGGCGTGGTGAGCCCTTTTTAACATACACGTTGTCAACGGTAATTGTTCACCGTTGCCTGCGCACTGAGAACAACGAAACACTCATGTACGCAGTATTGCCTATGCTCTAGGCCCTGTAAAGGTACACGTAATCCAATATCGCGTTTTGAATGAAAACAAGTTCCAACAAGGGGATCATTTTCGTTACATAATTCACATAGTTTAATAAACCATTATAAAATGTTTGGATTTCATGACTTTACAAAAGTTGAATGCAGGTAGAAGGTTCCCACTCCTGTTATTTTCACAAGGGTGGAAGGTCTTCGCCGAATTTGCTATAGATTAAAAGAACCTAACAATATAACGCGATATTCAGAGCATTGTTCTTCCGACATTTATTTTCACATATTTTATGAAAATATCGTTCGAAAATTCGAACTTCATAGGCTTATTTCGTCGTTAATATTAAGTATGGACACAAACTGTTCTGTATATTTTCTGCTTATTGTTTAATGAAGAATCACCTCCCGCGGATTGTCGGTAGAATTCAGCCGCACCCTGTGTAGAGATCTATGGTTGACCGAGGCAAACCATTTTTCTCTGTACAACGACACGCGAAGTACTCGAAACTGGCGCTAAGTCATCTTCAATCAGCGACTACGAACGTACTCGCTGCAATGCGACACGGACAATAAAAAAGGACCTGTAATTATCGCGAAAAGACTTTCGCACCGGTTTGTTTCAGTGCCACACGTGTACATCTGCAAGTCTGCTTCATGATTATTTGCAGTGTGTCTCTGCGTAGGAGCGACTATCATTTAAGAGCGCGTGGTAGATAAATAGACGCTTTAAAAAATCCATTTATTTCTACACTTTTTTCGAAGCCAATATGGATAAAATACTCAATGATAATCCTAGATAATGGTTTTTGTCAACTTTATGAGTAAATATTTATCCAGAATTACTAATTCGTTACGCGTGATCTCTTGCGCTGCAGTTAAGGGGTATGGTGCGCCAAAGCAGTGATTTTTCACAATTTCCGATATAACTTTTTTCCCCTCGCTTAGTATTGAAAATCAAGGTTCTACAATCCTGAAATGATACTTTTGTACAATTTATTACAATCCTACATAGTCACAGACTGTCTCGATTTCGGAGCAGTGATGGCAGATAGGAAAAGGAGACATATTTTCCTATCTGCCATCAGTGCTCAAAAAATAAGAAAGTCTGTGACTATGTAATAAAATTATGAAGGTGTACAAAAGTGTAATCTACGGATTGTGAGCCTTGATTTTGAATAATAAGCGAGGGAAAAATATTTTTGTCGAAAATTGTGATAATTATCTGCTTTGACGCTCCATCCCCCTTAAATGCACGAGGTTCCGGCGTCAGAGATTGTGCCTCAGAAGTTCGTAACACTGGAAACAATTTTGTTTAAAACGTTGGCTAAAACTATTGTCTTGAATTGCTATTGTTTGATTTTCAAAAATTGGCTTCAAGAAACCTACAGTAATTGATTAATACTTTTACCGTTGAATTATGTACCACGCCCTCTTGACTATGTCAAACATAACGAGGTTGCTGCGACGCCAAATGTCTGCTATTTACGGGTAGAAACCCCAGGACCCGTGAGAGCTAAAATACATCATGAAGCATAGCTGCAGATACGAATGTAAGGCAGAATTTCACGAAGAACAGGCTCCATAAAAAGAGGGAATGCTTGAAGTACTGATTTTTGGTGAAAACAATTTTCACCAACATATTTCAATTCCTTATGTACACATCTGTATCTCTACTTCAAAATCAAAGATTGGATGTTTATCACTATCAGCGACTTGGTGTCCTATCTGCAAATCGTAAACGTGTGGTACCTCAGTAACCTTGCTCTCATTGGCACAATCGAATACATGACGCCTATTAACAAAGACTTCCTGCCAATAGCCATTAGGCATAACTGCAGAAATGCACGCAAGGCAATGAAAAATTTTGGTGCAAATTCTTTTCACAAAAATCAGTGGCTTTACGAATATTCTCCAGGCAGTGGCCCCTCATACACGAGATCCGTGTTCAGAGTCACGTACAGCTTGTAACCGACTGGGTAACTTGCATCAGACAGCGCCACTCCAGTCCGCTTCTGTATATCTTAGTCTCTGCCATGGGAGTGTTTCCAGGAAAGCAGTATTTCATCCCCGTTACGCACTGCACCTTAAATAAAGTTTCCTGTACCGCAAAGAAACATATTTCTTTGAGGTGGTTTGTTTGCAATAAAAATATAGACTCTCTCTATAGATCAAAGAAATGCACATAATACTTATCTTAATATTACTGTATTTATATTTAGAAAGTTTCCTTTCTAAAAAATGTTATTTCATTTTAGCAAAGATGATAACCAAGATAAAACTTGTCTTAAAAATAAAATCAGTTTCAACAATAAAAATATTTAAATTATTGTAATGACAACACATTTGGTGTAACCAATACTCTATACATTAAACATTAATTTTCTTCGCAGAATAACTAGTACATTCATTCTAAACAATAAATAATATTTCAATGCCGCAACACAATTTGCGTTTTGAACAAATGTGTTTCAGAGTGTGCGTCGAAGATGTAAAGCTACCTTGTGTGCACAACCATCGAATTTTGTGAGACCGAGATTAAGTTTCGGGATGATTTGTTTCTTGCCTCTTACATTTACAAGGAGGGAGTGTAAATAGTGATCACGTGCCCTCACAAATACATTGGTAGAGACGTGGATTATTAGTGCGTACACACACTTAAACCTTTCTTTGTTGCGACAAAGAAATTTTTGTTTTTGTACGATCCATTGCAAAGTTGATGTGCCTCAAATCCAATCTTTGTTCCAAGTATACATTAATGGTAACAAAAATATTTGTTTTGCTATTAAAAATGTATTACAGTCATTTAATGGAAAAGTTACTTGTGAAGCTTCGTTTGTAAAAAATCGTTTGCTAGTTACATAGTAATTTTCTTCAAAGAAAGCATTTCATATATAATATTCATTACCACAAAATACGTATTTTCGAAATTTTCTTTGACGTAAAACAATTTTGATCTACCCCAACCTAGACAGTAACCAATTAAATGTTTTTTTTTTTCCTTAAGAGAAAACAGTTTTACTATGCAACGATCCACGACAAGTCTACATAAATGATATTAAACCATTATCTATTTATTGCCTGTGACTCCATTCTCGTGGTTATTAATTTAATGCCTCTTTGATTCATGCAAAAGTTTAGTCTCGTAGAAATACGTATTTCTGTTTTCAGTAACATTTCAAAAACTAAATTTTTCAAATAATATTTTTAAGAAATTTTAATTAGTACCCTAAACGTTTTCTATAGTAACTTTTCGGTACTTCAATTTTCATAAAATTAGTAAGAGACCCGTCAAATTAGGGATCAACCTCGTATACGCCTTTATTATGGCGATCTAAAAGTTGTCTCAAAAGTCTCACAAAATCTCGTGTCTGCGTCGCAAGTTATTCAAGGTCAAAGGTCACAAAGTTTGGTTTTTCGCGATTATCTCGGTTTCTATAGCTCCAATGATGTTAACATGTATATAAAAATTATATAAATTAAATTTGCGACGATCTTTGTTTTAAACATTTTTTCATGCGCTCAACCGATTTTGAGATAGAGGGCGGTGAGCGCGCATCTCTCAGCCATACGTACAGTAATGCAAGGTCACCCGTGAATCTCGGTGTTTCATCGCAATCGGATGAATGGTGCACGAAGGCATACATATATTACAAACAGATACATATATAAAGGCCCGTAGTGGCATCATAATCGACTGACTCGCATTCCAGGAAACCTAGATTCGATTTCGGTTATGTCATCCTCATTCCGATTTTAGAAGGTTTCAGAATTTACTTTAGGTGAATTCTGCATAGTTATTAACTACAGGCGTTCGCTAATTCCTTCCCTGTGTCTCCTGGCCTCTCGAGATACCGGTTTCGGATCCAATAACTTCGCTATCGACGGGACGTTAATTCTTTCTACCTGCCTACTTTGTTATGAAATTAAGTATGCTGGGTAAAAATGTGTACTTACATCGATCGCTGCTCAACATTTAGATGTTAAGTAAATTTTTTTCTTCCGTATAAAAAAAAATTATATTTCGAAGTTTACGTTGAAGTACATTTCAAAGTCGTAATTTTACTCTTTTGTCAAATCCGTATTGTTATCCAATTTTCTACTCGTTTAAATTAAATGGTGATCACCTGAACACTATCCTAGTGAAAAAAAATTACTGATGTTTAGTGGAGTTAAAAGTTCTGAGCTACTTCAGGAACACTTTTCAATTTCACACAGTTAGATATTTGTATGTTTTTAATTATAAAACTTTTCAAGATTTCAACCTATGTCGACAATTTTTACTGTCTATAATTTTTGTCTGTATCATTTCAAAGATGGGCTGATGTATCCGAGTGCTTTTACACTGATTGTTAATTATTTCTGTTCTGTGATCAACTGTAATTTCTACATTAGGGTATAGTCTACTCTAAATCGGAATTATTCAATATTCGCCGATATTTCTGGATCGAGTAATTCTAAGAAACTGAATCAGTGAAAAGTCACTGGCAGATTACGGAACTTTTACTCGCTCCTATTATTGTACCACCATTACAAAAATTAATAAGTGAATATTCACTTATATTTCATTGGTTTTCACAGAGTCAGCACGTTTTAACTGCTACATCCGTATTCCGTGAAAAAACAATTGGATTTTTGGGGAATATTCGCATATTCCGATTTCGAGTGAACCGACTATGTCGATGGTTAGTGGGTTTTCTCATAGATCTCCTGTTTCCCCCGCCCTTCATTCCAGCGCTGTTCAATGCTCGTCTCATGTCACCCTTTGTCAGGGCTAAAGACCTAGATGTTAAGAGCTGACCAAAATCTCTTCACTACTTTGATTAATTTTACTACATTAACGGCACAGATACGATAAAATACGTATCTGCGAAACAGTTGCGTGAGGCGAGTGATTACAAGAAACTTGGCATTTACTCTTTGCCACGCACAGTTTCTCCCTCTTTCATTTAAATGGACGTTTCACCCAAATTTTTCATTGTTTCATAAATTTTATATCTGTGCGAGATATGGTTTGTTATGTAGACGTCCACTGCGAATATTTGTCACTGTAATGAACATTTTTTAGCTTTCAAAGTTTTTTCCTTAATGACATGTCAATGTCCCAATTTGTATAAAACGGTTTTATGCCCGAAAGGTAAGCTAATTGACTAAACAAAATTAAGTGTTTCACACTGAAGAAATTTTCACGGACAACATCAAGACCTATGTAAAAATCACATTGAACTTTAGTTTGTATTTTGAAAAAGTTAATGAATTTGAAATTAAAATTTTAAAAACCTTATTAATATTATTTATCAGAAAATAAAGTTTAATGTAGTTTTTATACAGGTCTTGACGTAGCCCATGACACTGTTCTTCACTGTGAATAATTTCATTTTCGGGTAAGTCATTTGGTATTCCTTTCTATCCTAAAACAGTTTTATACACATTTGGACATGTACATACTATTGTACAAAAACTACAAAAGCTAAAAAAAATTTCATTGCGCAGCAAAAAACAGGCACTGTATATGTCTACATAATAAACCATATCTAACAGGAAAATCAAAATTATCAAAACAATTAATATTCTGGATGAACCGCCCTTTTCACAGCCTCTAGACAGTGGTTTTGTAACTGACGTCACGTCACGTGTGTCGTGAGTTCCTCGCAGCTAGCTTGTCAGTGGCCGCAATACGTTTGGTTCAACACGGCTTCGAGGCCGTCGCTGGTTCCATTTTCAAAGACAGAGACTGTACAATAGCGAGTATTATTTACGATTCAATTTTACACCATACTTAGGACCCGGTAATTTTCGCGAAAATATTTTTGCAGCACTTTGTTTCAGTGTCTTACGTGCGCACCTGCATCTCTGCTTTGTGGTCAGTGATTAGATGCCATAACAGCCAGCGTGTGAAGGTTCAACCCGCAAATCACAGACGTGTTGTGTCACAGTTATCCATGTACTGATTGGCTCAGTCAAATGAATAATAACTCTGCACAAAAACACTCTACCAATAATCATGAAGTTGAGCTGCAGGTGTACACGCAAGACACGGAAACAAAGTGGGGCAAAAATCTTTTAGTGAAAACTACCGGGCCTTAACTGCTGTCAACACTAATGCAGGCTTACAAATAGTTAAGGCACAAGAAGATGTAACCACAGAATATTTAAGAATACAGAAGTGAAATAGCTGGTAGTTCGGCGAACTCAGTCACACACGCCAGCAAAATGGCGTTCCTGGCCAGCAACATGGCGGAAATACCTACCGCCAATGAGCGTAAGGCGGCTGCCCTGCTAGCCGGCAGCCAGGCCAATAGGAAACGTACCGTAACATGCAGGAGCCAAACATACACGGGGCAGGTATCAACAGATTCGGGCAGCCAATAAGCGGCGGAGTTCGCAATTATCAAACGAGCCGCCACGTCATTTCACGTCTGTATTACTATTTAGTCTGTGATGTAACGTTGTAAGAACGAATATGTTTCAAACTGCTGGTCATTTCTTAGAGCACTAATCAACGCTACGGTTGCTTAAATAAAATTCCTAAGTTCATTTACCCTTTCAATGCAAAAAAGAAAAAACAAGCTGTTCCGTTGCCTTTATAGGAGTCGTGCGGTAAGTGTTGTTCTGGGTTCTACTATCGGCATCAGCCGCACGTGGTCGGGTGCAGAAATGCGTCGTGCGTGACTTCGCGTTGGCGGAAAATGTAAACGTGACTATTCGTAGACAGTGATAAATGAGTTCATGGCAAACGGAAATAATTTTATTTTCCAAACTACAGCACGGCTCAGAAATGTGGCATCACTGCGCCCTTAGTGGTGGTAGTAGTGCGTAAAGGTGTTTCGTCAGACTGTAGAATTGGTTGGTTCCATTCTGAAACATATCGAGTGCTAATAATTTGATTAACTGTTTAAGGGTATTGTATTGCATCCGCACTGATAACCGTTTCAAAGAGAAATAAAATTAAATAGCTACATTTTCTGTATATATTATTGTGGGCAGTATTGTATAGTACCGAACTGCTTAAATCTAAGGCAGGGCATGTGTGGCATGTTGATATGTTGGGAGAATACAAGTGTCATTGAACGAGGTTAGATTCATGCTGCTTGGTTTTTCATCAAGAGTTGTTCCGTTACTTTAGAAGCGCACTTGCCCACGAAGTAAAAAACAACGTTGGATGGGTATGTACCATAAACCTGGGTTACTTTGTGACAGCGTAGGGCGACTTTGGGCATATTTAAATGTTTACTTTGTGGTAGTAACGTAAACATTTTTAATGGATGATTCAACAACGGGGTTTATAAAACTCATAATTTTACATATATCTTACTCAAATGGATTAGAAGTAAAACGTTTTGAGACACATCATCAACCATACTGTTATAACCCCGGTTACGGTACGAAAGATCGACGTTAAAAGTTTGGCGCCGGGAAAATCTCTACCGCTTGATCGCTGGTATCGTTAAGAGGTGTTAACTGACCAATCACAGAGCTTCCGTGAATTTTTTAGGTACATGAAGTTGATAATTTGAAAGCCAACATTTGTTTGTTAGTTTTTCACTTTAAAATTAAATTTAATGATTTCTCTCTTTCCTACGCGTAGTTAGAATTAATTTCTCTACATGAGGTACGTTAGCGATTGCAGAGAAATTAGCGGCAGAATATTTTCCCTGTGCCAAACTCTCCCAAAAGGAAACACGTTTTCTTTCTAGCCTGTAGCAGAATTAACCTTACCCCGGTTTACGGTACGTAACCTTATCGGTACAGGTACAGGAAAATGGCACCAGAATATTTGTTTCTCCATTCCGATGTCGCTGTTAGCCCTAACCGGGCACCACAAATTTTACAGATACTTAGGAAAACTATTATACATTTCGACTACGACACAAACAAGTTTCGTATTTTCATCTAGCGTAACAGTTTCGATACTTGGTATCATATTTGACCTCTTCGTGTACATCGTCCGTGTTGTAATGACGTGGTTCGTATAGAAATGTTCTTTCAGGTACATACGAAATGCCTAAACGTACTAAAATTATACATATTTTACTGGCTGCCAATTAAATAGCAAACTTGAGGAAATAATGTAATTTGAATATGATTCTCTCGCGGGCCTGTCATGTTATGCAGTGCGCGTCTGGAAAACTGCTAGGATCACTTGTTTGATGGTTACGTGTCCTTGGACAGCTTCAAAGCACGAGGAAAGGAAAACGGACTGGGCGTGTGTTAAGGAATCCTCCAAGCATTCTCCTGATGTGATTATAAAAACCCTGGAAAACCTACATCTAGACGGCCAAACTGGGAGTCGAATACAATTCCTCCCGAATACAAGGCGAGTGTTTTACAACTGCTTCAACTCGCTCAGTTAATACTACAGCTGTATTTTAACTTTTTTAAATACATTTATTCTATAATTTAGATTATACGTAGATAAAATTCGCTACATTTTCTCTCGCCTTTACACGTTTGAGTCTCGTTTGAAATTCGTCCAGAAATTGTGTAATACCTGATGCAAGTCTCTGAAACAAATTAGAATAAGCTATAAACTGTTGGCCACATCATGACTGCAACCAGCCATACTGGAGTAGAGATCACAGGATAGGGAAGAAAAACATCCTTCATAAGAAAAGCTAATTATTTTTGCACCTCTTTGCTTTAATGACTCACGAGTACACTTGCAGCTCTACTTCGTGGTGACTCTATGTTTTTTATCCTAGCGTCTTGGTGCTCTGTTCGCAAATCACATAAGTGTGTTGTCTCAGGTTAGCCATGTTCTGATTGGCACAGTTAAACTAGAGACGTCCCTGCAACATACGCACACTGCCAGTAACAATTAAATCAAGCTGCAGATGTGCACGTAATGCACTGCAACAAACTGGTGCAAACATATTTTGGTGGAAATATATTTCTGATGTCGGTCTGCAGTAAGTGTGTAATGCACACCTTGAAGATTTCTTTCAACCAATGATTTAACTTCAACTGCAAAATTCACTCTATCCTGTAATACGGGTAAACAAAAGTACGAAGGCCCGAAACCAATAACGTCCCGAAGTGTGTTCGAGTGAGTATATTATACAAAAAGTTTGGTAGATTTTCTGTACATAAAATGGAAGCAATTTACATGTAAGTGGTTTTGTAGTTTTACAGTAAAATATTGTATTATTCCCGTAGAAAGTGGGCATTTTCTCTATACGCATTACTTTTTCGTATTATTTAATGGGAAACGTACCATAAGTACATGGTAAATTTCTTCGCTATATGCAATTTCTCAGCATTCATATCCGCACTTGTGGTACAGTTTATTTCTTACACTGTATAATCCAGTAAATTTTAGCCTGTCGTCAAATACTAACGCGAATTTTACATCTCTCTATCCATTATTGGCACAATGACGGAGCAGTTGCCGATAGTTCTCCGACGCTAACATGAATTTAAGGTGGCCATATTCCATCCCCTTACACTGAAACCTCTGAAGAGGGCAATGATAACCCATGAAGTTGCTGGCACTCCTGCCTATATTACCCGTAGGGCAATAGGCAACTGTCAGGAATGATTCATCCAATCACAGTATGTTAACAATGGAGGATGAAATCTTTGAATTGTGCTAATATGACACTGCATTATGTGTACTAATAACTTACGAGTTTTCATTATGTCTTGCTTAGTTTGGTTTTATTATCTACCTTTCTTGACGAGGTTGTCCTTCCCCAAACTGTTACACGTATTTGTGAATCCCTAGAATGCATGCTAATGAACCCGCGAATTTTCCCAGATCTTGGCAGTAAGATGTCGCTTACACACGGTAGGAGTTTATAATGTATGCGCTAAAAACAAACCTTTGCTCTGTATCCTGAAAAGGAACTACCAACAATAAGTCACATATCGTGAAATAATGTGCAATATAGTTGTGCTCAAAAATAACTTTTATTGAACAGTAAAAAAAATTACTGGCAGCTAGTTGGTACACTGTCAGAAAAAAATTATATGATTTTCTGTAAGTATCAATAAGAAATTATAAAAAAAATATCAGTTAAAACTACTAAAGTTCTGTTTCGTCAAATACAGATTTTCTTTGAGTTTGTTTGAGCAGATCCTGCAACGGCCACTGATAAAATGCAGTTGACAGTTCTAATACCTTACTTATAATCGCGTTAAATTTAAAAATTAGTTTTGAATTAATATATTCACATGAAACAACGCCTTCCGAATCTACATTTGTGTAAATTGCGGTGAAGTTTCCGTAAACCGATTCAATGAATAGTATTTCTGTGAATTAAAAATGTAAGACACATCCATTGAAGTAGTTATTTTTCTGTCAAAATTATCGTTAATGGAAATTTTTGATATTGCATTATCTAAAAAATACTATAAACAAGCCCTAACGTGTAGAGCTGTCGTGACAGATGCGCAAATAGAAAGAAGTCACATAAATGATTTAGTTTTTAGTTTGGCATCTTCCTGCCCACATTTAATCGTAGTTTCAGTAGGTTCGCATTTCTAGTAAGCTGGAAAAGGTTCAACTGTGGATGTAGACAATGATACATATAGTAATTTAAATAAATATAAAGAGTAGAAAATACTATCTCATAAAACTATACATTGTGGAAATAACATCGATTATATAGATTCAGTATTACTTAAACTAACACATTATATAAATACGATGTGTTATACGCACTGGATTTACAGTAAATGAAAATAAACTCTACTAACTTGATAACTAGCAACTTATTAATTATATAATGAAAACATGTGCATTAATAAATTCATTCTAGTTTTTACAAACTAACTTATTTACAAACTATAAACTCAACACGTAGCTAAATTACTAAACCAATCAACACTTCCGTTATATATATATAAGCCAATTTACACTTCAATCGTGTATATATCTTATATATACAGACATATATTCGATAGACGGAAATAATTATTGGAATATTGGAAACTGTGAACACCGAGAAAAAGGATTTGTTGAGTTAACCAAACATTTGTTTGAATATGTGCAACCAACAATGTAGTGTTGATTCAAACAAATGTTAAGTTGAATGCCAGATTTTGTTAAATCAACAATGTTGAATTATTGTTTCAATATCTGGTTTAGTTATTTAAACTAAATGTGATAATTAAATAACAAGACTGCTGTGTTGATTTAACAAAAAATGGCTGTCAACTAAATATTTGTTCAAAACAACACTACATCGTTGGTTGCACAAACATAAACAATTATTAGGTTGAATCAACCAATTTATTTTCTCTCGGTGAACTATTAATATACGTATTGTTGAAAATTTTTCGTTAATTCTACTAATTAGTACATGTTTCGTACCATATCTCCTTTAAAATTGTGCCGTTTTGTGTTATGAACACCAAAAGTTATTATTTTTCTGTAATACAACTGCTGTTATGTACAATTTTTAGTAGTTTAATTTACCACTTCTTGTTGGTAAGAAATGATGCGCGTATTAAATTTCCGCGTCATTGTTTTATTATATTCACGTTAAGTTTAAGGTTATTTGTAGAATTAGCTGAAGAATATATATGCGGAGCGCTATGCTGTATTACCAGCCAAAGGCGAGATACTGAGAGAGTTTTATAACTCCCTAAAGGTATCTTCTGTTCTTTGGCGGAGTACTTCCTCATATAAACGTGCGACTCACATTTTACCACCGCTGTACGTACGGTGAATAAGAATCGACGCTCCAACTATCGACTTTCTTTACTCCCTCTCCGGAGCAGTCTAACATCGTGCTGTTGCTGCGAGGAGGGAAGTGAACCCTTTCTGCTTGAAAGAAGGTCTGTTCGGAGCACTTATTCCTTTCTTCCTGCTCTCGGTGTTGCCACGTCAGTCGAGACAAGCAAACTTGCCTGCTGCCAGGTCATGCCTTCCTCTCAGCGGAAAATGACAGATGAGATATACACATAGGCTATATATACACACGTGTGCTTCGAATAAGAACACAAGGATATCGTATCTCTGTAAACTATTTCATTATGAGGAAATTGAAGTTTTTAGAGAGTCCAGCAAATCGGATCGCTTCCAATATTTTCGAATATGGGTTGTAAATATATAATATATAGCATTATTATAAAACGACATAGTTACTATCGAGAAGATAAATCTTATTTTTGTACAGTGAATATTTCAAGACCACAAAAATGTCACGATGTACCTACTTGCTGGTAGGGTTGACAATTTATATCGTCGGTTTACTGAATAAGTGGCCAATTGAACATAAGATAATTAATTTAATTTACTACAAATATGTATATGTTGTATAGGAACAATTATTGTCCGCACGTTTAAAACTTTCTCGTTGTTGAGGTTTGTTACGTCACAATATGACTCTCATTTTTGTATGCTCTACAATTTAATTATATTTTTCCAAAAAATAGCAGTTATGACTATCACTTCTGCCAGTATATCGACGAGATATACTCATAAGTGAATACTAATTAAAATGTACTGCTTATCACTATTTAGTAACTGTTCACTTCATTATATAAATCAACGCCATCGGATTTCCCTGGCCGTAAATTCACTGGCCTATATTTCAAAATTTAGTAGCTAGGCCTACATTGTACTACTAAGACAATATTGGCAACAATTTTTAAAAACTAGTTAGGCTAAATTCTTTCTACAACACATTATACTTGTGTTATTCAATAAGCACGATCTGCCTTAACAATAATAGTCAATATATCAACATTACGTGTATCTGCCATATTGACATCATCACGCTCAAATATTATAAATCACGACATTGCAATGTCTTAAATGCATTTAGTAATTTTCTTATTGGTTATTCCAGTGACCTCAAAAAGCACTATATCTCGGCAGGCCATGACTACAAGCCTGGAGCAACTAGGATAGAATCAGTCATGTCGTGTATTAAGGTACCCTCCCAGCGATCGCCTGGAGCAATTACGTAAAAACAAGGTAATCTGAAGTCATGATGGCCGGACGAAGAATCGAACCCCCGTGCTGGAGAGTGTGATTTATGTTTTTTTTTTTATAATTATGCAAGCTTTGCGGATAAGTTGCCATACCTGAGAGCCAAGACGTGAACATGTCGAAGCCAGGATTTACATGCTAACACATATTAAGTGGGACTCGGTTACCTTTTCAGTTATCGCTTTCGACAAAAACTATTTTCTGCGTTAAGATGAGAATAAGGCCACAGGACTGAATGTATGAGAAAAATATTTATAAGTAGGTGTTGAAGAGTTTTTTTAGTATGAAAATAATTTTTTACTCATATTTTCAGGATACTGGAAAACCCAAAAGAAGCCACTTAAGCCGCACGTGTAAGCCAGAGTTGCTCGATAACATGCAAGGCAAGTGCGCTGATCTAAATTACGTTAAAACCCAAACTTTTTGAGTGCTCACTTTTTCCCGAATCACCTATAGCAATCGTGTACAGTGTGGCAACACGGCAGGAGAACGTTCCTTCTTGCGTTCGACGTCCAGGTATTATTTTACGTGTGTAACGTCGAGTAAACATAGACTCATGCTGGAAATGCTTGGTGTTTGAACCTGCGCCCATAATATTATGGTCAGACCAGTGGTAGTAAGACATCTGTGCACGTAAAATATAATTCTGCGGTATTTTGCTACTAACATTTTCGTCTACAATTTAGCACAGGATTCACGTGGTGTTTTCTGGACACCCAGTTTGTATACTAGGTGATTCGTTAAGGTCGTGGTTCACATCAGCTTTCAGCGTATTTTTTATTGTTATATTTGTACCACATATTTTTTCTTATATAAGACATAAATTATGATTGAACCTTCCTCTTAGGAAATTTTTGTATATCTCATAGTTTTTGCGTAATGATTCGTAAAGGTTAAAATTTTCACTTTATGGTTTTATGTACGCCACTAAAACCAACTGATATACCAAACCGAAAAAATTCACGGTGTACAACAATTTTATAGGCTGTGGTTTGACACGTACAAAAACAAAAATATATGTATTTATTTATTTGTTGAATTTTAAAGCATTTTTGAAATTTTAAAATTTAGAATTTTTTAATTAAATACAAAACTGTTTCATTTTATTGCTTTATATACGTCTATGTAAAGTCACAGCCTACAACATTTTTATACACTGTGAATTTTTTCGCTTAGGTATGTCAGTTGGTTTTAGTGGCGTACATAAAACCGTAAAGTGCTAATTTTTACGTTTACGGCTCATTACGCAAAAACTATGAGAGATACAATAAAAAATCTGAACCTTTTTAGGTACTTATGAAAGTTCAAGGGGGTAAGGGTATGTCAGCCAAATTTCAATTTTTTTTGTGTGTGAAATATTACCCCAAGTAAATCCGTGTTCGAAAGTTCAACTGATGGCCTCTTTGTCAGCTACTAAAACTAATATTATATTTGAATATAAACATAATACGTGTAGGGCCTAAATAATGCACTATGGATGTAGCACTAAGCAAAATATATATCGTACGTAGATAATCTTGCAGGATTTTTTTATTCCCGTCGATTTAAAACCTTGAATATCATTGCATGGGTTATCAAATCCTGGTGATCGACAAAACCTGGTCACCTGACAGAAATAACCTACCCCACTGCACGGAGTGAATTTTCATAAGCGCCTTTTGTGGACCTACGCCATTGACAGCGAAAGTTGCCTAGTTGGAGAAATTTCTGTTATTATTGTTCTATTCTTTTGGTTTTCATGTCTTCATTCACGGTACGACTACATTCCTCTCCGAGACCTATTGTGTTCATGTTTGTTGACAACAGCGTTTCTTATGTTCTACTATTTGATTTACTGTGGGGTTTTCTTGCAACTCGGGTATATCAGTTCGTATATGACGTATGTCCCCATAAACGTTTCAGTTTATACATTTTAACACTGTAACATAAGTTACATGCAAATAAGTTTTTGTTTGTGTTTTGTTTTGTCGCAAGTACCCTATTTCACGAGAGAACCGAGCCAAATTACTTTTTCTTCGCTGGAATCTATGTGAACGCAAAGCACGTGTGTGACGTAATCAAGATGTTCCAATTAAACAACGATCGTAAACCATTCTCACGTGCAGTTTCAATTGATTTTACATTAAGTTACAGTTCCCCTAACACCGGGGAAGTCGATAATTCTAGTTCCTTCTTGGGGAGGAAGGGGTTTCAATTACTGCCCGGTCAAGCGCTGGTTCGTAAAAAGGCTCTTCGTTTAACTTTTGCGACAAGTATGCAGTCTATCTGGCACGAAATATACATTGCTGAATGTTTGAAAATCAGCTGAACATTTTCACTGCCTATTTTAACACTCATCCAAATACGTCACACTTGTCCACAGGTCAGCTTGTATTTCATCTTGCCCATACATACATTACTTTAACGTCCTCTGACTTGGAACAAAACAAAATTTTCATACAGCGAGATTTTGTTCTCAGATATCCGCAATATTATACTGGGGACTGCACAAAATTTCATACCACAAGAAAATTATAGGATCATCGCACCAAACCGCATAAACTAACGCCGAACTTAAAAGCCGACTCGCAACTTCAGTGATTTAATTAAGGCTGTCCAAGTGTTTATAAATATTTTTAACTTATTAGTACAATTTTTGAGAAATGTTGAATGGTAGTCTGAATATCATGAAAATAATGTAGCATTTAATTTTAAAAAGTAATATAATAACTACATTTAACTGTATGTGCATGTATGTATAAATATTTGGCGTGAAATGGTTATCATTAAAATTGGTCCACTAAGAATACATTAATTTTAACAATCCCATTCAGGTAGGCAGCACCCTTAATGGCGTTCAAGTGGCCTAAAACTACATTCTGTATCTTCAGCATGTTATACATCTTTTAGTGATACTCTCAAGTACTGCCAAGAGAAAAGTGTAGAAAAAAGTAGCAATAAAACCTTTAAAAATATATGTATGGTAACTATTACAACCTAAAATGTAATACTTTGCAACACAAATATCAAAATTGCTCTATATTAATTAGACAGTTAGTTTGGATGCAAAAATACAGAATTTTCACATTAAGATGTTTGCAGTCCTTGTGTTACACTTTTATGGTAAAATCCAAAGTAAACATATCCAATCATTACTAAAAACTTATTGGAGTAGAACGAAATGTTAAATTTCAGAAAACTTTGTAAATGTAACTGATTTGTCTTCAAGAAACACTTTAGCCAGTGCAAACCGTTGTGACTAATTAAATTACTGAAATTTGCATTGTACAGTATTTCATATTTTCATAATTATGTATTAAGCTGATAAAAATTGTTGGTTTCTTATTCAACAACATTTCCTTTTAATGTAAAGTCATAACACAATGTAAAACCCTTTAAAACTCAAAATATTTTTTTGTCACTTGAACCCTATCTTAAGCATTTCGAAGAATGTAATGGAGATTTCCCCAACTGGCATTACAAATAATCTACCATATGTTCAACCTATCGATATGAAAACGTGGAGTGTTGTCTGCCAACTTTGAGATTAATCTGATTTCTGAAGGAAAAAAAGTACAAATAAATTATGAGCGCAATAATTAGCGCATGAGAAAAAATATTATAGCTACTACATGAACACCCCTATAACTCGAGTAGGTAAGTTCCAAATAATTTGTTACTGTTTAGAGGTGATATCGCCCTTATCGTTGTCTTGTTATCGTGCCTCAAGTGTACACAGTTCCTCTAAGCGAATTCCTAACTATCACGTGAGGTATTTCCAGAGGTTAATAAGAAAGCACGCGATTTAAAAAATTGCTGAACATTTCCTAGCGAAGTTTAAAAAATTAAATTATTTATAAACGTGTCGTATCCTAAGACATGTTTCAATGCCACATTTTAGTTACTTTTTGTTGTTGGTGCATATATCTAAAAAATGGGATTGTTTAGGGTGAATTTAGAATTATTAACTTTATCTGCAGATAACATAGTATTGTCATTTAGCACAATTAATATGTAGTGATAAGATACATTATCATCACAGTTACCCACATGAACGCCTTGTGGGAAGATATGTGAAGACAGTTTAGTGGGAAAATGTTTCATGGGTCTCGAAAACGCGATACATAGATAGTCGGAAGTACCCGATTAACTAGCTTTCCATAAGATAAGTCTGCACCTGGTGTATTAACAGTTTTGTAACGTATGAAACTAGTTTTTTATGTAGTAAAAGAAAACACACTTCAAACTGCTCATCTGTGTTTTTAAAACACGACTCGCCTGCTAGAAGCATATTTTGAGGGCTCCTCAAAATGCTAATAAAAGTGCTTTTTTCGTACTGCTCTACGTGGGAAAAACACCAATCAATTTCGTAAAACAAAACATGTAAGTTTTCATCTGCCATTTATATCTGCTTAAGGTGTTTCTAATGTTCATTTCCTGAAGGCGAATACAGGGGAAAATGTTCACCTTCATATAAGGAAATAAAGTACCCCTACCGGTCAATAAAATAACAAGACGGACCCGCGCCATTTATTTATGTGTATTAGTAAGTCTAAACAGTTGTTCCGAAAGTCGGAAAGAGGCATGCCAAAAACAGAAACAACGCATGCTAGTTCATTTCCTGCACGCGTAGAGGCTACGTTGAATTCAGTGGTCATGCTTGGATCGCCATTAAGCTCTTCAGTGCCTCTAGGCCTCGGACTCGCAGAACATATCCAGCCAGACGAGACCTTTATAGTAAAGCGTGTCTGACAAGGAAATTACGAGCCTAATACGAATTCGAGAGGTCGTTATGTCGATCCAGGCTGGCTTCTGTAAGGGTCGTTATTAACCGACCTCATCCCAGGAGGTTTTGCTGATTCGCATTATTGGTGAGAACATTTCCAATACCTCATCCGTCAGATTTAAGGGGGATCGACCAAGACGCCTTTGATTCGTGGATTTAAAGAATTACAGTAAAGAGATAATTATACATTTCGTGTAGAAACATTCAATCTAAGAATTTCTTCTTTGCATAATTTACACTTTGTGCATATTTGACTTGTATAATCTCTCACAAAATTAAATCCGATTTCTTCTCAGATATTATCTGTTGTAAAATACTAGCGGCATTAATTCTATGATACGTTTATAATATTGCAGATAGTACAAGTAAAAGGCATTTACTGAAAACAAGTTACAATTATATGATAAAACTATTTTAACATTATATAATACTGCCTCTACATAATAATCTAACAAAATTGTTCTGTTATTTTACAATATTCTTACATTTATCTTACAGCCGTATTGTGTACGCAAGTGATTCCCGTTATCAAATTGTCTGTAGCAGGAATGTAACTTCTTTTGATTTTATTTTCATTAAATATTACTTTTTCCCCTTAGTAGGTAATAGCTGACACAAACAAAAATATTGATGTAGTATTATTTTAATACTTTGTATTATTCTTTAGTATCTTGTCTTGTTTGACATTGAACCGGAGTTGTTCTTTTAGCTGACATTTATATCTTTCCAGGTGACATTTCCCCGCATACCATTTTAAAAATGCAATGTTACATTATTGTAACGTGTATAAATTATATAACATTAGTATATAAATACCCATATCTCCATTCACAATTCATAATAAACACCACAGGCTGGTTTACAATTGGTACTTGGTTAGAAACACTACATTGCTGAACAAATATTAATTATGAATATTACAATATGCCACAAACACTGCGTAAACATTACAAGGTTTTAAATGTAAAAGTAACATTAAGTTAGGCTATACATATAATTACTACAATTGCAGTTTTTTTTAATAAAACAGACAAATACTAAAGTAAACACAGGGGGAAAATAAGGGAGGAAAAATGTCAAGGAAAAAATTTGCATGGACTTTCGTATTCATTATCTATTGAAACTGGTTCTGTAGCAGAAAGGGCTTATATTTCTCTAAGAAAGGGTAAACTGCAAATCTGTAAATATAAAGTGTAACGTGTAAATACGAGTGAGGGACAAAACAACAAAAATGAGGGAGAAGGTGGCAGCTGACTAACTGAAAAACATGAAAGAACATTTTGAGCGCACGTTGTGACAAAAGCCGATGTCACTCGCATGAACTCGCACGTTCGCGCGCTTGGTACAGATGCGTGCTGCTTGAAACCTTGAAGGGGGCGGGGAATGGAAGATAAATGGAGGTGATGCGAAGTCTAGAAGAAAACATGGAATCACCCGTCTATCTTTACCTCCGTCTCTCTCGAGTAGAGAGTAAATAAACCAGGAAGAGACGAGATATTTCTCGAGTATTTCCCAGACTCGTTTTATTTATGGCAAAGCTCAGCGTAGCAAATTTAACCAATTCTCTACATTTATACCGATCTTTGAGGTGGTCTGGCATCATTGTTGATAAAGTTCACATGCAGTTATTATTTTATAATTGATAATATGTAAATTATGAGAATATGTTACGGGCAGTACTACGTAAGAACGCTTTTCAGTTTAAAGGTTTTCTTTCGCATTATGTTAAAAGATATTTTCGTTTACAGCATTACAGAAAAATTTTTTATTTATAGTCTAAACCATTTCTGGCTTAATATACGGATAAGTTTAGACTTTTCATATAAAATTTAACTGTGCCTTAAAATTTTACTATAATAATTTACACGTAGGTCTACTGCAAGGGGCTATAAAAATTGAAGAGATGTGATAAAACTAACACTTTTTAAAGACTGCATGTACTAAATATATTGATATTTCAGCTCAAATGTGTTTATTAAAAAATTTTCGTCAAGCATATTGTAAGATTCCAGTCTAACTGGAAGAAGAAAGCTTATCCATGCAGAAGAAAAGGAATGAACTTAATGCGGACAATAATTTTATCAAGTCGCGGAGACAATAAGAGAATAGGTCCTATTCCAACTGGTCTTCCAAGTATATCCTTACCACAAGGAGAACGATCTCAAACTCAGCCCATTTCCAGTCAATTTTCTTCTACTTTATAATCAACAATTTCAAAAGAAAATGTCATAGGAATGGCAAGCGTATCCGGTACTGTTGTAGTTGACCAATGATAATTATGTTTAATAAGTGACTCGAGATAATAGTATAATTTACATTACTAACACACAAGTTGTTTCATAAAAAAAACATGGGTTTACAGGCGTATTCCTCACGAAAAAGTAAGGCAAAAATCCTACGCACGTCTGACACCTAATTTGCATCTTAAGGGAGTTGCGCTTCTTTTAAGTATAGCTAGATCATTGTTCATTTGTCAAACGTATGTACTAGGTGTTCCCGCAAGACTCTGGGAAACGACTAAATTGACCCAGTTCTACGGGCTGGGTGATGTTCAACATCGACAAAACATGTACGAATTGTTACTGTATTGCGCAATAACTGCGAGTTCACACTGTCTGGTAGCAGCGGGTAACTGTCAGACACTTGTGGGTTTGTCACAAAGTAGGTAGTGCTCGTAACAGGCAGGTGGAGGTCACATCAGCAAAGGACAAACTGCCTTTCAAGTACAACAATACTGCTATTGTATATGGGTATTTGGGAGGATAGGCAAGTCGTTAACTGACGACACCTGGATCAATTGGACGAAGTTATGCAAAAAGTAATCAACCCACAAAGTAATATATTTTGAGATAATCATACCACGTAGAGGGCGAAGGTCCAAATAATGTCCCTAGAAAAAGAATAAACACTAAATTACAGTACTTGAAGGGGAAAAGAGCCTAAAGACGGTTTAAGGGCATGCTATTTATTTTCTATTGTTAGGCAATAAAATATTTTTAAGCTTAGGCCCTATATCAGAGCATATGTCAAAAACTTGTGTGGCGATTTTGTTTAAAATGTTTTTTGCCGTGATGGATATTTTTTTAAATACAATAAATCATACGGTTTCGACTAAAAAGTCAATTAACCATAATTTCGTCTGTTATATAATTAGCTAAAACCATAGGTTTACTACTTTGAAAAAACAGCCAACATGGAGAAGACAAATTTAAACAAAACTTCAAGTCAATATTTTATATCTGCTCTCGTTTAGGCTACAAAAATTATTTAAAAAGTAGAAACTAGATAGAATGGCCTTAAACAAGGTTTAGATACACACAGTAGACTTTGGCCTTGAATATCTCAGCTTCAGTGGACTGTGGGTTGGTTATTTTCGCATAACTATGTCTAGTTTATGCTAACCTCATACGGTTACTTCCTTTCTTAACACATCATTTATGGTATTGTGTTAGGACTGTATGCTACATGACTTCCGCTGATCTCGGATGACCTTTAAGTTATTTTCAAACGAGGTCACGGCATTTCCTGCTTATGCACTTAAGGGATTTATTTATCAGCAATGGCTGTGGTTAGACAATTCGAGGTTGATACAGGCGTAGTAAGCTTATTTTACGCAATCCTGTAATCTGCCACGTAAATAGTGGGGCAATACCGGTACACGCAAGATTTGTCAACTTAAGTGCAACATATATTTGTCCACAAATAAAATTGTTGTTAGTGATAAACGCTGCACAACACGTAGATCTATCTACATGTAATAATTCTTCATATTCTTGCTAACAGACGCTTCGCAAAATGTGAATTTAACAGATATATTTTTTGCTTAACTTTTTCGTAGAGTAAGTCTTTGTAACTATTTAAGAAAATGTGAGTGTCTATATGTATGTGTGTGTGTGCGCGCGCGCGTGTGTGTATACACGCATACGGTTAATAATTTCAGTGAAAAAATTTCTTTAAAATAATTAAGAGTATAGTCTCACATGTCTAAGCGTTACATATAAAGCATACGACAGTTTGAATTTAAGTAAAATGTATATATTGAAATAATTAACTGCTATACGAATTAAATTTGAATAAGATGGATTCGCCAAAATTTTAATGTACCGTTCATTATGTTAAATTACTTCACTTCGTGATTTGAATTTCATTTAGGAGTAAAAATTAATACAGTTTTCGTCCCGTATGCTTACATGATACTAGTGCCATAATACAAGACTAATAGTATTTAATTATTATAAAAATTATATTAATCAGCCTTATATGTGGTTATTGTTTCTTATACTAACAGTTCATAATCTGACACTGAGGACAGGTAACCAGTTTAACATTACATATGAGGAGTAATTGACGATTATGATAAACGTGAAAAAATTTATATATTATTGTATCACAAAACCTCTGTAAAATAAACAGATTTGTTATCGTTGCAGTAGTTAAGTACTAACCTTTATAATTTGCTTATCCTTTAAGACACATTATAAAATTCCAAGAATTTTGTTTATTTTTTTCGTTCGGTCAAAAATGGAAGTAAGAATAAGAAAGTGCAGACGTGACAATCGAAGCTTAGCCTCATGCGCCTGCGTAGTATGCAAACAGGCTGACAGTCGTGAAGGCATTCTGTCTATGTAGAGGGAGTCGCTCAACACAGATATTAGTTGAAGCTAAGTTGTAAATCGAGTGAAATGGTTGGAAATTTTTCGTAATTGAGTTGCAGTACCCTTCCCCAAACTACAGTTCATAACTAAATTACCATAAAAAATGTTTACGTTTAGTTTCATTTCAACGTCCGAAGCGAAACTCTTGAAACACACGTGGATTTGTACGCCAGGTTTACGCTCTTGTCAACGCGTGGCAATTAAGGCGAGTGGTGATAAAAAAAATGTTGTATATTGCGGGTAGACTCCTCGCGAGTGGTTGAAGCTCACGTGAACAGCGCAGTGTTTTGTTTACTCCCGCCACAGCAGCCGACAGCGACTGAAGAGCGAAGCAGCGTGTTTACAGCGAGCAGGAAAGTAGGAAGGAATGATGGGGGGAAAAGGAAGGGGGAGCAAATTTACGGCGGGAAGAGAGATGACACGTATCTGTAGTCATACTGCCTCTTCTTCATACGACGTTGAGTGCCAACCATCCATGGTTGCCAGAGTGGGCGGGATTCTGCCATTTGTTTACATTTTTCCCCTTGCAGCGGCGCTGTAAAACTCTGTTTGGTGGCTGGCAGCCTGTTTGGGCGGAAGAGTGTGTGACTATAATTTTTGTAAAATTAATATTGTACTGCTAATACACAAACGAGTATTGTTCTCAAACAACATATACAACTGCACTGAATGCTTGATATTATAAAATATGATTTTTGCAAAATTATTTTCTTCAATTGCAATTGCAGCTGTAGAAGACAATTTCCACAGCGTCACCGATAATATGTGTACGTAAATTAAGACCATGCTCTCTTGTCTCCAATTTTTTTTTTTACTATAATAATTTTTTACCAGACAGGTTTATTGATATCTGTTATCATTTAAGTTTTAAAAATTACTATTGCAAAACAGTAGAAACAAACTAGCATGGCCTTAAATTACACTTTCTATGTTTACACATAAAAATTATATGGCCTCATAGACGAGTGCATTGCCCTCGGTTCGTGTGCACACTTGTTAGCTTCGCACACATGCCTTTATTTACCTACAACACCGCGATTGTTTTATTACTAGGCACACTGGAAAATCACGAAAATATTTAAAGACAAAATAGTCTCCAATATATTCTGCTGTCGTTACCCTACTAATGTTAGATGATGCAAATTATGATACAGCACACGCCATGTTAGTTGGCATGTAACGAGTTGGGTTGTGTTGCATATAATATTACTACCGTTTTAAATTCGAATGGCTAATTTACATAGGTAGATTTCATTCCGGTATTTATAGGCTACTAGGTGTTTTCGCAGCGGCCAGCTGCTGGAATTCCTTGATTGTGCCCTTCACTCAGTAGCTGCCACTCGCCATCTAAGCTGGCGCGCAGTGTACGTGTGAAGAGTTTCAGGACAAATCGTACACGTTCTGAGTTAAAACTGTCCGTTTCCAACTGGGCATGTTGAAGAGAGAAATAATATTTCAAATAAACCATACTCAATATCAATACAAAACCTTCAGTGTTACGCACAACGCTTTGGAGCCTAGCAAACATTCAGCTTTCCCGCGATTTGCCTGTGTCTCCAGTTAAAACCTATCACAGAACAAACACAAGACTTGTTGGATCTCGGTTCAACACTTCATAGATCGACTTTTCTAAATACTCTCCCATAGCGCATAAAACTTTTCGTAAACACTTACCAACTGGTATGATTCCAGAACATTATATCATAAACGTATATTTACGCTTTAACGTAAAACCACGTGGCCAAAAAGTTAATGGATAATTATACCCGTGAGTGGGTACTTTGCTATAAAGAGATGAAGATTTCTTCATTGCTAACATACAAAACTACAACAAACATTCCAAAATATTACAGTGGCACTTTTTATGACTGTAAATAAAACTTGTGACGCAAAACGTTTAAAAAGAAAAAAAAAGTAAAGTGTTAAAATCTTAAAGAAAAAACTATGTACACAATTTATTTGTGATATTATCTATTGAATTAATATATTTTATGGAAACGTAAGTGAGTTATATTCGAGTTGTAATTAGTTTCGGTTTGGTATTTAAAAGTTATGAAACCAAAAAATTATAACAAAAAATTAGAAAAAACTTATTTTATGTGTTTCTGCATTGCGTTACTGAATAAGCTTAACTTTTTAAGTAAATTATTGTTTGTAGTTTATCAGTCAAATATCAGGTACTTAGTAAGTTTTTTACCCACAGATATTTAGTGGTAGAGTATTTGTATAAACTACGCAAGTTTACTGCGTTCTTGTTTCCGCCATGAGTTAAAATAACACCATGACATATTGAAACGTTTATTAATATGACTTATTTGTCTTTCTGTCAAACTATAATACAACTGAACGTATTGCAGTTTCCCACCGACTTCAAAAGTTAAATTAATTAAAAAGGCAGAAATACCTGCAACTAGTTGTCATAACTAGCAGACAATCTTGACTTACAAATATGTTACACGGTACACCATTAACGGCTGCGCAGTAATGAACACGTACTTCACTCGAAGGTTGTAAGAGAAGGGGCTGTTAAACGCTAGAACCACGTGTGCACTACGCTAGATCAAAAGGCAATGTGGATTTCATAGTATGTTTAGGATCCGGCTGGAAAACTTTGCGAGGTAGACCGATGATGTGGCGACAGTTAAATGAACAACAGTGTAGAAAACCAATCTTCTGAGTCTGGAAATACACCGGTGGCTGCGAGGCAGCATACTCGCATTAAAAAACAATGTATACATGATTTAAGAGATTTTATGGAACACAGCGTCTTTTGAGTAGGAACGTGACTGTTCGTAAACATTTCAACAGCACTATTCTTACCTTAAGTTTTAAGTCATTGTTAGTAACAGGAATAATGACTTCACATGAACATGCCGAGACTTGAGAGAAAAGTAAGTTTTGGTTGTAGCATGATACATAGAAAAACAGGGAATTCAGAGAGTAAGGACAACAAACTGTACTAAACATTACATGATATAATTATTGGATGTGTAAAAAAACTATACTGGTGAAGTTCAGACTTTAAAAGGACATCGTTCAAATAACGTCAAAGTTACAAACTTATATTTTTAACTAGCCATATATATATATATATATATATATATATATATATATATACGCATTTATGTGCACAAACATATACACGTAGGCTATGCATGTATTATAGGCATGTATAAAACTTTCTTTCAGATGGTAAATTAAACTGTTGGTCCTTGATGAATTTAACAAAGGTGTACCACTTTTTACTATGTTTAGTTTATCACTGCTTTAATTTTCTGGTATGAGTTGAAATTTCACTCACAAAATCATACGTCTTTTATTTTGGAACAAATTATTTCGTCAGATTTTTGTGGGAAATACAAAAGTTACAAAAGTTTTTACAGTCTCAGTTAATTAGTTGCTACGTGTACTGAAAACGTTTTATGATTTATTTTATTTCAAATAAATGTTTTGCAGTAATGTATTTACTGTGAATTAACCTCGCAGTGATTTGCAGCGAATTTAAGGAAATATTGTTTTCTAAAACATCTATAGGCCTAACTATCTAAAACGAAAGATACGTGCATAAACTAATATTAATTTGTTTTGTCTTCTTAAGGGGTTAGTTCACGATCATTATAATAGACTGCATCAAGCGGAAGAAAATCTGTTATTATTAATTTTTAATTTTAAAATAATTTCTATTGCAGTTTAAGTCTACAGCAAATACGTTTTGACTTATTCATGGAGTTTTGAGCAAGTACACTGCGACAAATGTGACGACTGTTTCACAATACTATTTCATTACAACTGGCGCTTCATTTCAACGATGCATAGCTAGAGTAAATGTCTAAAGAGTTAATAGAGGAATAAAGCGCATTATTTGACAGGAGTAAAACTTTTGGCACAGGCAGCCATATATACGTTTGAATATGGCCAAGTAAACATTAGAGAACATGACTCGATAAAATATTTTTCTGCCTTGCAGACTTTATTAATTCAACGAAGTGGTTAATTGCACTGTAATGGACGTATTGTTAGGTGCGTTTCGCATTTTGTCCACAACACAGAAAATTTATATAATGTCACAGTCCTATACACATGTACAAACATACAACTTTGCCAGAACGTTTTTCACACGTGCGAACATATGCTACACGCAGTCATAAATCTCTCAACAACAAATTTCCGGGCATAACATTACTTATTCAGTCGCTTCGTGGAAACTATGGAAAGTAGCGACCGATCGAGCGGATCCGTTTTCCATCAGTTTATACTCCGGGAAGCCCTATTTAGTCTCTCCACCCCCCTTTATTTTGTGAGGAAACATATCTATTTTAGTCGAAAGTAGGTGCTAACAGTGCCATTTCCGGAAAATAAAAAAGTGTTTAACTTGTACGATTTCTGCAATAATAAATATTAAAACAACGACGTTCTTTATCAAATGAAATGTGGCTATTCAGAAAAAAAGTGACAGAACACAACCTGCAGAGTTATTCCTACAGTTAACTTCGAATATGCATGCTTATGTTACATCAGAAATATTTAAAACAGCCACAGGACGCAAATATGTTTAAAAACAAATAAATTCCCCCTATATAGGTATGTATGGATATTTTGAGGTAGATCGCTGCATTTTATTTATACGTATTTTATATCGTTTGTGTAATACCGCTAGTTTTTAAATAGTATCTGTGTGTAGCTTTTAATTTAACTTATGCTGTGACAAGACAGGTTTGCAATAGGCTAATATAACTATACCGGTATTAAAAAATATTGTATGTCGCGCTAACAAACTTAATCGTGTAGAATGTTAATAAGCGTAGTGTATTATACTTTTGAATGTTTTATGCAATGGGAGTGTATGAAGTTGTTTACAATATTGGACTACGCCATTGCCATACAATTTTCGTCCCAGAAATCCACACAAGAGAAGAGGGAAAATTACATTAAACAAACGATAGAAACAAGTAAGCCAGAACTGGTTTGGCTCTAGTCACCACATATATAAAAATAAGCCATGGAAATTCAACAAGGAATTAAGTCAGGCTGCAAGAGTAAAAAATTAATCTTGCGGCCTGACGAAAATTGTATGGCAATGGCGTACGTCCAATATTGTAAACAACTTCAAGCGAAGTGTAATTATTCAAAATGTGATGTCCTTCTGTTCCGTTACGTTTCGTTCATTCAGAATTTAATACTTTTCCCATATTCACGGTTCACGGTGTGCAAATTATTTTATCCCAGAATTTCTCGCGACCGCTTTCAGACTAGAAGTGTTCCAGATACTGTGGAGCTAACGCGTTAAGCGAGTGAAACCAGAGTAAATTACATAAATACTTTTCGAGTCCTTACAAATATCATTTATATCCCTACCATAACTACGTCGCAATGCAAACTTCGCACATGCATACTACGTTCACATAAGTTTATTTTAACTCTGCAGATTGAATTGTTACATAAATAAGTAACCGAGTTGTGTACTGTTTACCCCGTACCAAACCCTTACATTTGAGCGCAAACAAGTACAGAAGATGTTAAACTAAATATTTAGCAAATAATCCATCACAGAAAATATATTTACGTATTAAGACAAAATAAG
This sequence comes from Medauroidea extradentata, assembly GCA_003012365.1. Lineage (NCBI taxonomy): Eukaryota > Metazoa > Arthropoda > Insecta > Phasmatodea > Phasmatidae > Medauroidea > Medauroidea extradentata. The sequence continues at coordinate 65,846 of PNEQ01032916.1, forward strand.
TGCATCGAATGTCTTGTTATTTATCTACATGTCATACCAGTGGTGTGTCCAGAGAGACGAAGGGTGGAGGTCATTGGGATCCAATGGTAACCAAGGGCCTCCCCTTCCCCTAAAAGTTAATTATATTTATTTATTATTTAATCCCTGGGCACGTACTAAAGGAAATTAAATAATTGTTTTAAGTTGTATTTATTATTATAGGCGTTAAATGAAAGGTAATATATTTCACTAACATGTTCATAGCATGTGTTTTATCACATTCTTCTAAAGACGAAACATGATTATGCCACTGGTTTGTACTAAAAAAAAAATTTTCCGTGGCTTTATTTTTACAGTGACGAGAGAGTTGGCAGTGTGGCATAAAATAAACAATCCTAAATACAAACTAAATATTAAATTTTCACATATGGTTACAAAACATCCTCGAACAATCCAAAGCAGAAATATAAATATTTATTGCAGGGTGTTGGTGTTTCACATTCATTGGCATGCACGGCATGCAGTTGTTAGGTCAAGCAAGTCGGTGTTGTTTTCAGCAGTGAGGCGTTAAGAACATGAGACATGCCGCTGCGCACGTTTCCAGGTCATGCGAGTGTTAGGTTCCCTTTGCGCCTGCTTGGAAACAGTCGCACTTCCGTCTAGTGTAGCGTAAACAAGGAAGCACTCTTGAAAGGAAGAGGGGAAGAAAGATTACTGCTGCAGGGCGCGAGGTTACCTGTGCGAGACGGCGGCAGGCCATGCCGTGCAGGTCACCACACCGCCGGGGCTGAACCTAGGTCAAAGCCACGCGAGCGGCATCGATTGACGGGCGAGGGGGGAAGGGAGAAGGGGGACGCACCGCACTCCAAGCACACCCTCTCGACGGCAGGTGCTGCGCCGCGCGCGACCGGGTCACGACTGAGGCGGGCGAGGCGGCAGAGCATTCTGCTCATAGGCGCGGGAGGGGCGGGGGAGGGGAGGATGCTGGCGCGACACCAGCGCCTCGCTGGAGCAGGGCGGCGCCCGAACCAACTATCGCCCGCCAGCGTCGTCCCGGGCGAGCGCGCGGTATCGCCCGACCTCTCATAAAATTCACGAAATACTGCTCTAATGAAAACGAGTTAAATTCTTATTAGAATAATCTAAAATAATAATAAAGCACTTACCAGAACACAATTCAGACTCTACATAGCGATATTTACAAAAAAATCGCTACTCTAAACATACAGTTAATCTGTCTCTCACACAAAACTATCCTCATGTTTCATAAATCACTGTTAACTTAAAACGTATCTTTCCAGAATTCTTTCATGCCTTACGATTTACAGAAATAGTTTAACCTGCTCGTCCATCCCACACAGGCAAATGGACCGTCTAAACAAGCCCCAACTATTCCGCCGCCGTACACACTTGCCCCACTGTCGCCACTCGATGTGCTGATCCCGCGTCGCTCCTTGCCGAAGTCTTCGCTGCCGAGTCCGCCACTTACATGCAGAGGGTAAACATCACAACTCTCCCTCCCTGCCGACTGCCACTAGCTGTATACATACCCTGCCGCGACGACACCCAGATCATTATCACATCTCTGGGGTGGGACAAGATTCCACGAAATTTCCAGGTGTCACGGCAAACGTCGACGATGGCCTAGGCCCGTGCTCTTAAAGGACGGCCAAACTGGTACGGCCGTTACAGCCTTCCAGCAGCCCAATATGTCAGGAGGTAGGGAAGGGGCAACCCTAAATGACGTTCTAGAGTTCTGGAGGCGAGGCGAAGGGCGCCTGGGGAGGGAGCTCGTCGCGCCAACTACGCGCAGACGAGAACTGTCTCGTGTCAATATTTAGGTCCAACTGATACTGTAATGGTACCAGATAAAACATTTTAAGTTCTTCCAGAGCAAAATAATAATGGGTGTAATGTTAAGTTCAGACTAGCGTAAACTTTTGGAAGAGTTTGGTGGTGGCCAAGACATTTTCAATTCAAAGTTCAATACAATACATTTACGTTTTCGAGGGAGATGTTTATCTACATGTTGGTACCGAATTGATTCAATTTAAATGTTAGGTTCTTTACCTTTCTTACATAGGCCTTCTTGGAATACATGTTACAAGATTTTGTATAATAACCACTTTCTGTGGTGATTAATGAAGTAATAACAAAAAAAACTAATTAAAACAACTTAAACTTTAGTTTTTACACTTGTTGTGTGCTACTTTAATAAAGAAATGGAAAGTTTACTGTGTGCCCTTTACTGTATTAAAAGAACAAGCTACGTCTTGAAAGTTATTTACGGGGAAGGGTAAACCATTTTTCACTTCTTAGGATGACATCCGCCTGTAAGTGTATTGGCAATATATTTTGTTAAAAATTTTTTGGTGTTGTTAATCAATATAGATTTGCTTACTGATAGTTCCATTGAACCAATACGTTTTAACGTTAAGGTAGAATGATGCTTAGGCTCTATTCACACGTTCCTATTTTCTGTCTGTCGACATCGGCCGGCCGAATGTCGTCCCACATAGTGCACAGTTTTGTTTATCCTATATGAATCCGATTCTTGTTGAACGAGTAACGGTCCAGTGACTCGCGATGGAGCGCAACGGAACTAAAGCAATGCTATTCTTTCATCGGCGACGTAAAAATAAGCGTAGAAGTAGAATACATTGGGTGCACCCAATTCTACTGAAGAAGGAAGAACTTTGTGTGTTGACATATTATTTTGTGAGTTAATAGAAGGTGAGTATAAATTCTTAAAATATTACCTCATATGTTACGTTTTTTTTATGAGTTTCTTGGAACCACATTTACAGACGCAGAACACGAAAATTAGGAATCGTGTTCAATCTGTCGAAATGTTGCCAATAACCAGTTGATTAGTGTACAGAAAAACTTTGTATTTACATTTATAGTAGTAAAATTATTAATAAATAATACACCATGTAAAATAGTCCAGATAACATACATCAGTGTATGATTATATTGTGATCACTGAAGGTCATAAAACAAATTTAACAAAAACATTACAAAAACATGCATTATGTACAACATACTTGTTAAAATTACACACTTACATCCGAGGAACAGTTACAATCCCAATCCTGGATCTAGTCATTGAGACATATTATATATAAGAATGGCGGGAAATAGACCGCTAGACTAACAAAGTAATATAACAGACAGAAGTACAAGTACTTACGGTTGATACTTGTAAATAGGTACACACACACGAAGGGACGACACACATTTTTGCGCGGAAGCGTGGTCGCGACGTTTCGCCAGTATTTAACTGGCTTCCTCGGGCAACAAGACATGGCACACTGCAATCCAGCAGCAGTATGTGCTCTGTTACCTGTAAGCCTAGCGGCCGGAAGGCGAACTAAGCACGGCGGGAATTTCAAACATGGGACAGTAATGTAGGTCTGGGTGTGATGGCTTGCAATGAATAGGGGGGAGGAAAAGTGAGTTGTCTGATATTGAGGCCTGGAGGTTGTCTTGATTTTGTGATATATTGGTGGGCCAGTTCCCAGCGTCTGAGCTCTGAACTATTGCAAGAAGATGGCAAGGATTTCACAATTCTGGTGCTGTAGCAGGCATCAAAGTCTTTGTTGTGGGAAACTGCATGAGCTGCAACTGGCTTTTCTTGTGGGTAGATGTTGCGTCCAGCTGGGGCTAGCTTTGTGTCAGCTCTGTGGCCATTCATTCTCTGTCTTAGAGTGTACGAAGCACGACTAGAATCAAGTTCCGTGTCATCAATAAAAGGCGAACACAAAGAAGTGAACGACTGGGGAGTGGTGACTGTGCAACCACAGTTACGTAGCTCGACGATGCCACGGATGTCTGGTTGTGAGAATGCTGTTATGTCCCATATAGATGTGATGCCACTTGCAGTTGTAGTATTGAGGTAATAGACTATTATTTACGCCTTTTAGCTAACGACTGTGTAGGTTGCATGGTAGACATTTGTACCTGTGAAGAGTACGCTGAAGATGTTTGTTGGAATGTAGTAGCTATTATAGGCTCGTGTGGCTCATAACTACATATATAAGGCGAGTCGGGTACCGTTCTTTAATGTTATATATCACTTGAAAGAATCTCATTTGAAAGTCAGTAATTTGGTCATCATTGAAAATATCAATAGTAGTAATTATACTTTTTAAGAAACAAAGATGGCGGTTCTACTCCAGTTTACTTTCTACGGCCTTCAACATCTTGAGTTCGAGTTCATCTGGCTTACATTTACGATTTCCAGAGAGCAAATTTACAGGTTTCAGTGTACCAGCTGACATTTGCGAAGTAGTGTGGACGTCAACACCCAATATAATTGTCTCACCAAAGTCATCCTGCTTTGAACTTTTTAAGTTTCCACCAAAACTATCTTCCGTTATTATTGTTTAGGCCTAATGCATAAATCTTGTTCAAAAATCGAAGGTCAAGGTACACACACTTCTTCACTTTACGGGCTCCTGCACATGAGGTTTTCGCTTCTTTCTGTTTCTTAAACGACCGCTTCCAGCAGTCTTGAATGATACCCCATTTCCTTATTTTATCTTTGCCTGCAAAATTAAGTAAATCAATTATAATGTTTGCAATGTCTGATTATACTTTTATTTCTAATGTCATTGTTTTGCCGCGTTATTTCAGATGCGTTCTTCTACAAAGACAGTTATAGTACCATTATATTTGAATGGCGTGTTGAGTGCAGTCGTAATAATTTCAAGTCACCTATGCACGTATATGACTTTTCATTGCCACAACATATCTACGTTCTATGATAAACCCGTTTTATTACAAGTCTGTCAACCTCCAGTGTGTAACACGTTATACGATTATTATTATATAGGTCGTTCACGATAAATGTAATATTTTGAAGACCTGGCAAAGATTTTATTTGAGGTTTTTTGCATAATACACGAAACTACATCCGGTTTACAGCTTTTAACCGCTCAAGTAGTAAGGCAACAGTTGTTAAGAGTGCGTGGTATATAAATAAACGCTGAAAACATCAATTGATTTCTACGCTTTTTTCGAAGCCAATATGGATAAAATACTCAATGACAATCCCAGATAATGGTATTTGCCAACTTTGTGAGTAAATGTTTATCCAGAATTACTAACTCGTTACACGTGATCTCTTGCACCGCAGTTAAATGTATGAGGTTCCGGCGTCAGAGATTGTGCCTCAGAAGTTCGTAGCATTGTAAACAATTCTGTTCAAAACGTTGGCTAAAACTATTGTCTAGGATTGCTACTGTTTAACTTTCGCAAATTAGCTTCAAGAAACCTACAGTTATAAATTAATGTGTTTAGCGTTGAATTACGCACCACTCATTCTTAATATTGAAGTATATACAGCAACGGCTTGAGAATTCGTAAAATAGTTATCTCGAAATGTGACGTTTATCGGGAATGACCTATATTAAAAGTGTCACTGTTTTTGAAGCTATTTATTGCACTTAAAATATCTTAACAGTTTCATTAATGAGAACTTTACTTATAGAAAGTATTCTTTTCTGTATCATTTAGAGCTTCAAAATCTTCTTTTAGAGGCACACATATTTCTCTCCACGCATCACGTGTTTTGTTCCTGTCCTTAGAGCATTCTCGAGTTTTGTCCTACAGCACGGGCCGTGCTTCAACCAAAGAAATGAGTAATTCCGTATCCACAATACTTTCTCCCGTGTTTTTTCATACCTCAATCAACACATAGTGTTCGCTCTGGATGGTACCGGATGACTAAAAATCGGCATGTGTGAACATGTGCATGTTAAACTATGAGTGACTGCTCTATGGCGATCGGCCAACATTAAGCACGAGTCGAATTTCAATCCGACTGCCACCCGGCCACTAGACGACTATTTGCCGGGCGACTCTTAAATCGAATAATGTGAAGCGGCCCTTATCTCGCAACGTGTTTCTGCATGTACGACTTTGGTCGGCCGATTTCGGGCGACAAAAAGTCGGAACGTGTGAAAGGAACCGAGGGATGGAGAAAAACTAGTTCACTGCTGTTATTGAACGTATGGTCTTAAGTATTAAATTTGTTTTCCTTGCTTCGCAACGTGAAACTTCATAATTAATAACTTTCTTTGAACGCATGTCTATTCATTTTTATTTTAGTAGATAAGATTATATTTTAGATCTTATCCGTCATTGCAAGTACTTTAAAATGCTCGTACAAGAGTATGTCAAAGTGGCGATTTGACTATTGTCTTACTTACTGAAATTTAAACTATTCAAATAATTCGAATGAAACAATTTTGAGTGGAAGTAGACTATTAAGCTACAGAATGACACATTTGTTATTTCGTGTGAACATTATTATTTTTAAAAATACAGGTTCTCAAATAAACGCAAAAATTTAGATACACTCAGGGTTTTTTTTTTTTTTTAATACAAATAATTTTTAAGTGACATTACAAACGTGTCATTCTGTGGCTTAAAGCATTTACTTCCACTCTTAATTAATTCATTCGTAACGTTTGAATAATTTGTTGGCTAAGTAGCATAACTAGTCAAATAGCTACTTCGGCGTAATTTGTACGAAAACTATAGAACAGAAAAATATTTTATTTTGGGAAATTACTATTAATGTAATGTGCAATAGTCGGACAATGTTTGTTAAAATAATAAAATAACGAATTTTCCGGTGCAGAGTGCCCTTAACCTCAAGATCTTGAGCTCTTGGCGACGGGTAATATTAGTTACATGAAGCACCGACGGAATAGTCTGAGAAAACAAGACTGGCCAGAAAAATTCCGCCAGCCTCACCTTGTAAATATGCTAATTTTTACCGTTACAATATAAGTCTGATAACTTTAATATAAATTTGACTGTTTTGTAAAAAAATGTTTAGTAGGAGTGCTACCATGGATGTCAGGGAAGCAATTCTACCATACCTACTTCGGGAACGACCTCTTTGGAATCGAACCCATAACGCCTTGTTGGGAGGAGAGTTGTCTGCTTACCACAACGAGCCCCACGCTGTACCGCAACGGTAAAAGACTGAAGCCAGGTGAAAATCCAGCGCTCTGGGGCGATTAGGCGTGTGGTAAGCGAGCAAGGCTCGGCCTTTACTGCCCGCGTGCTGATCACTGTATACTTAATACATGATATTACGAAATGTATCTATGACGCAACCATTAGGTTTTCTCGATTCTGTTTAAGCAAATATACAAGGAATTTACACGGAAAAAAATTGTGTGCCAGCTACAAAATATTTTGTTAGTATTTAGGCAGTTAAATGTTTTCTATGCTTACCACCAAAATGTCTTTGATTGTTTCTTACAGTGGGACAGAACGACAAACTGTATTATTGTGGACATACGCCATTGCGATGTATGTCGTCCCAGAAATCTTAGAATGAGACTAAGAAAACTAACAATGAAAAACGAAATAGAGATTTCTTGGACGACATATATCGCAATGGCGTATTTCACAATAACACAATTTGTTACCACAAAAATATTCTGTTATGACAACTAAAATATTATGGTCACCAGAAAAATTTAAATAATTTGTCTGCCTCAAACATAAAAAAAAAATGGTTAGGTATGAATTCATCAATTATGTTTCATTATTAATTATTCTTTCATTTAATTGTTAATGAAGTATGTTTGCACCAATTTGTTTACATATTTAAAACATTTAATATGACCAAACTCTGATATAAATTTAGTACGGACTGTAATGTGTTGTTTAGAACAGAACACGTTTGAATGCATATTTGAACATTTACTCTGCGCTATTAGACCTCTTTTAATGTGGCCGCCTACCGGACAGCTGTGGCGAGAACAAAGGATAGGGATTTACATGTTTAATTATATTCGGTGGGGTTCAGTCATTTTTCAAGGTGTCGCTCTCTGGCAGAAACCGTTTTCTGCACTGAGAAGAGGAAAATATCGCTACTAGGATAAAAACGTTCAAAAAATAATAATAAGTACCGTAAAGTGTGGATACTTTGCACCCCAATAGGTAACTTTGCACCATTAGATTTGTTTCGTTCCATGTTGGAATTCCAAGGTAAATAGTCAGTCTAAAGAATTGTTTATTATTAAAGCTATGAATGGCAAAGTCTTCAACAATCAACGATTTTGCGAACCTTTACTTACAGCAAAAATATGTAGTGCAAAGTAACCCCAAAATTAGGCAAAGTAACCCGCTTTACGGTAGTAGTATTCATTTAATTTTTGTGTGGAAAGTACTTATTCGAAATTCCGACGTGTGCAGTCTTTTCATTGTCAGCTTGGCTCAGTTAGACTTTCAGCGGCGGCCTTTATCTTTTAAAGACGTAATTATAAACTTTAAAGGGATGCTGCGTGTCCGTCTGGTGCTTTAAATAATGTGCAACAGTAGTTCTCTGCTTAAAAGCGACAGCGAAAATGCCGATTTTGGTACTTTCCAAATTCAATAAAAAAAATTTCAAATGCAGTTAGAAGACGGAATCCAACATTCCTGCTCGGAAACATTCTTCAGTGCTTTCGTACACGGATTAAATGAAAATATTATTTAGCACAGTTGTCAAAGGACAGACATATTACCGAAGCTGTACACGCCGCTTTCCGAGCGGTTCAGACAGTACCCTTAGAGCCGGTTTCACAATTTCTGGTTATGTAACGATTAAGATCTGATTAACTTCTAAGTGCTGGTTAACAAAATGTTGTGTTTCTCGAGCTATGGTTAACTTAAAACTGCTGTTTAACTAATGGTAACCAATGGTTAAGCTAAACACAGGAAGAAGTTCCGGTTACTGGGTTTATCAGAACATTTAACAAATATGGTAGATATTGTTCACAATCAATAAAACACGAGCCTTGTGATGAAAACATGATTGTGTTACAAAATCAGAAAAAAATTAATTGAATATGAAGTTATACTAAGGAAGTCTTCATTTCTTGCAATTTTATTGAATAGTAGTTTCATTCGAAATGAACGTATCATTCAATGCCAATACAGAAGCTGTTTCACAACTGAGGTCACAGCAAGCCTAATTATATGGCTGCAAACAGAACTCAATATCGGTATTTCCAAACCGAAAAGTTTGTTGCCGGTAGATGACAAATTTTGTAAACATATTTTACTTACACAAAAATATTAACTCACTTACTATTGCTAGAAACATGTTTAATGTTTCAATATTAAAGCGGTTTTCACAATATATCGACGCTGGTACAAGTTTCAAGGCTGTGGGCTCTGTTTCCCCTCTTCTCACTGGCTGGTTTGAACCGCGCGCGCTTCGTTCTGCGCAAGTGCGAGCCGCGGAGCCGCGCCGGTTATTTTATTACTTTATTTTAGTTTCCCGTCCTAACCAAAGCTTCGAACAAGAGCATAGCTTGTTTTATTATTTTTAACTAATCTAAGTTAATTCAAACTAACGTAAACTTATCTAAACTAACCTACACAAACTTCCACAGAGGGGAAAGGAGGCCTCCGCGGAACGGATGCGCAGAGACGTATAAAGGAACGTGAACAGCCATTACGGAAAGAGGGGAAAACAGTGTCCACAGCCGTATTGCAATTACAAATTTCTATTCGTCTTTAACAACAATCCGATGAACTTAATTCGGCCGTTGGCCAGTACGTACTCAATGTACAGGTTTTTTTTTTTATGTTTAGTAAAAGAGAGTCGCCGAAACACGACGGAAAAAAAAAGTACAATCTGCCCTTTACTACATCAATTAAATATCAAACAAGAAGCGGCTTTTATTACACTAGTCACTCACAAAAAAAAAAGGCAAGAAGAAGTTTGTTTATAAATATTTCATTGAACTCACGCTGTACACGAAATTCATTCAGACTAATGCCTGTTATTCAAAAGCAGTTATTAAAATATAACGTCATAATTTTTTTCCAGACCTCGACTATACTTACGCAAGTTGAAATGTAAACAACACTTCTCCTTTGTTTCCGTCGCCTGCAAAGAGAGAGAGAGAGATCTGATGTCTGCCCCTTGTCCAAACATCTCAAGGCCAATCACCTGCGTCAAAAGATCTGACAGGCTGAAAACTCGTCGTATCACGCTGCGTCTCGCTGTGGTACAAAAATTGGTTAAGATCGAACTAATTGGCATAATAACCATGTAACCTGCATTTCTTTTTTCTTTAGAGTTCTATGTCGCAACTGGATGGGGACGCATTCATTTTTCGTCTCTCAAGAAACTTAAGCTCAAGTCCAATAAACAACATTCAGAATACTATGGTATAACAAATTTAGCTTTCCTAATGCGGATCCGGCATAAAAGGGAGGTGTAAGCATAAACAATGGCTTGGCATTTTAGTACCACTGTGCAGCTTACAGATGAAACAAGACTGTCAGTCGCAAAATGTAGCGACGTCATAGCAAAAAAAAAAAAAAAAACATCGTGTGGAGACTTTTACTCTTGTCATTCAAACACATAGTATACCTTCAACTTAACACACACCTAATCTTTTTTTTTACTTAAAATCACACTGTTTATGTTTGTAGTCTTTAAGTATGTTTTGTGAGGACATTAATACTACACAATAACTTATGTATTTTTTTCTGTAATATATAAAATTTCAAGTTCACGCTGAAAGAAAAACGTTCTGTGGTTACCACAAAACAGTTTGTCATTATGGAAGGGCCGCGGTGGCCGAGGGGTCAGACCTCTCGCCTCTCACCAAGGCAATCCGGGTTCGATTCCCGGTGGGGCCAGTCCCCGGATTTTCGCATGTAAGAATCGTGCCGGACGATGCCGTTGGCCGGCAGGTTTTCTCGGGGATCCCCAGTTTCCCCCGCCCTTTCATTCCGGCGCTGCTCCATACTCACCTCATGTCATACCCCTCACCAGTGCTAAAGACCTCGATGTTAAGCGCTGACGAAAAATCTCTCACTCACTTCAAGCGTTAGTACTTGCGCGGGTGTGTGTGCGCGTGTTTGCGTGACGAATTAACAAATATTTTACATGTAAGTATAAAAGCTGTGTTCTCTTTATAATCTTATTGGCATTTAGTAGATACTTTAATAAGCAATGTTAAATAATCCGTGTGTATGCGTACATATCAATGTTTCTCCTAATAAGTTCATACGTACAATAATGTATGATTTCACAACATAATTTCTACTATTTACACCTTGCTTACAAAATACACGATGATGACATGCCACAACACGATCATGAAATCAGATCAGTTTTAACTTAACCAAAATCACTAAATTTCACTTAAGAAAGGCAGTACGAATGTAATGTCCGAGTCAAAATACGCGAACTCCTTATACAGAGTACGAATGTACTGTACATAATGTTAAAATACGTTAACTCAAACAGAATGTCAAAATTCGAGAACTCACAGATTTGAGTGTTCGTTTTCCTGTGCCTGAGAAATTCTGACTGGTTTGAAAGTATTATGTCAGTAAAAAAGAATGCTCGAGCGTTCGTCATCTAGAAATGTGCAATATTTAAAAAAATATATAAACTAAACAGAAGGCTGAATGTTATAACCCGCATTTCATACTAACTGCACTTGGGTAACTCGTAGTATGTAACTTAAAATACGTGAAAAAAATACTTAGGATTTTTTTATTTATCATTGAACTAGTAGATTCTTATACAGTATAAAGTTTTAAATAATTCACAGTATATTGGTTTCATGCTTTGTGTCGTGATTAGTGTACTTGAGAATTAATAAAAGTAATTTAATGTAGGCTTACGTAGCCTAACCCAGCCAAATTATTAGTACTATCGTAAGGTAGCATAAATGTAGACATTTGACAAAAACTAACAGAGTTGATATCAAATATACAGACAAAGAAACTTAGATGAGAACCAATTCAAAACAGGAATACATGGACCTTACTTGAGGACGGAGGATGCAAAATATATCCCTTGAATATTTCCCGGGATATGATTTCTTCCAAACACAGTATATCAATAAAAAAAAAAGTGTAGGAACATCTCGGTATGAGGGTACAACTGCAATACCGACAGTGATATTTTTTTGTTGTGTTACATAAACTTCTGTCCTGCCAGCATCGTTTCTGAATCCACGTTATTTTCTATTTTACGATCAAACTCGCTGGATAGCTTCAACCGAATGAATTTCTCCAGTTTACAGCATCCAATAACTTGGAACTAGGAGACAGCTGCAACGCATTTCCAAGAGTGCAATGGAAAGTAACAGACCTGCCTTTTCAACTGTGCACTTAAATAAAATTCTTAGGTTTGTTAAACTCACTGTTTGTAGATTTACATATTTCAGTAAAATAGTAATAATTAACTGTTCAGTAAAAAAACTGTGATGTTTACATCACATATGCGTAAAACATAAAAATTCACGGCGTCTAAAAATTGTAGGGACACATTTTTCTCCAAAAATTAATCACGACAATAGCTCTAAACATTAAACTGGGTGCATTTGATTACTTTTTAACACAGTTATGTTTATTGCCAGCTTCGGAAAAAGAGAAAGTCTAGACCATTTCTACGTTTAGTTCTAAGTTTAGTTCTTAACTAACCTTTTCCGCCATGTTGTAATATGAGGTACTTAATACGGAGGTAGCCAATTGTATTTTATGACATTCTTCAAAGTTTCCTAAGCGGTTTATTATTCATCCCAAGTGAATGCTTAACGTAATCTTCTCTTTTTTTAAAGCTCAGATTTAAATCCTTGCATGTAACAAAGTTGTTATTACTACTGCTTGATAGTGTATGCAAATTATTACAATCTATGTTTGATATTATAACTTCTATGTTGCAGCACTAACAAATTACTCACACTAACTTAGACTGCAGGAAAGGACACATAATGGGAAGAATTGAAACAGAAATATTCACGTAAGTGACAAATTTATATCGGCAGTTTTATTTTTTGCTACTAACACGTGATAAATAATCGCGAGAGAGAGAGAATTATTTTGGTCAGCGCTCAACATCGAGGTATTTAACTTTGGTGAGGGGTGACATGAGGTGAGTATGGAGCAGTGACGGAATGAAAGGGCGAGGGGGAAACGGGAGACCCCCGAGAAAACCCGCCAACCAGCGTTATCCGACACGATTCCCAGATGAGAAAATTCAGGACCCAACCCCGCTGGAAATCGAGTGAGTGAGTGAGTGAGTGAGTGAGTGAGTGAGTGATATAAAAGTTTGTCGCAAGATTTGCCTATTTTATAAAAACATTTTTTTTTTCTTAGAATTAATTATGACAAGATCAAGTTATATATTGTATTCTTGTTTATCTACGCAGGTAAATATCGCGAAACAGTTTTAGGTCATATAAATTGTGCAATGTAATAAATTGATAGGTTTGATGTAATTTGAAGTTTATTTTCTTCTTTTAGAGCATTTAAATAAAAGCTTGTTTTTTTAATTTTGTTTCCCATGTTGTTCCCACGAGTACCAAATAAATATCCGTCGGTCCTCCCAGAGCTTCGTTTAGAAGGGTAAGAGGTAATATACAACAAGGTTCGCCCCTGAGGTGGTACGTTCACATCATGTTTGATACACTCTGATACCACTCAGTCCTCGGCACAGCCTCACTTTGACTTGGGTGTTTGGAGCTATGCGCTCCTTATTTCAGCTTTAAGCTTACTTGTGTCTAACAAAACACAGTTCGGGGTTTGATTTGGGATATTTTTAACCGCTGCTAGAATTTGCCAGGGTTAAGGTCATATTAGTTCATATATGACCCCGCTAATTCCTACTGTTTAGCCGGGCAGTAGCACACCATCTCTTCGAAGAGCTGAACACGGACGTCATTTTAATCATGTTCTTCTCGGCAAACCCTTTCATTTGATACTCACATCATGGAAGTGCATAAAAAATAACTAGTCTGCCATCTTGGGCAGTTCGTCATAATGGATTCAGAATTACGTCACTTAGCTAACCATGCATTGTCATCCAAACTAAACGTGCTCAATCGGTTGAGGAAAACTGCTTTAAAATTCAGTTGCAACATTTATCCCGAACAAACATATAATCACTGCAAGTTAAATAAATTCTTCTAAAATAGCAATTGCTTAGTAAAATTTTTTTAGGTACCCCGTTCTGCCACTGTGCCCCATTTTACTTCCCCCCTTCCCCAAAGTATAATTTGTTTTGGTAGAAATCTTGAAGCACGCACGCAAAAATTCAAGTTATTTTATTAAATCTATATATTTTTTTGGGTTCCCCGCTCAGCCCTTGTACTCCTATTTGACCCGTCCTCCTTCAAAATCAATTTTTTTAGCAGAAACCTTCGCAGACGCACGCACAACTTGCCAAAGTTTGGTTACTTATTTTTTTTTTTTTCGCTAAAATTTTTGGGTGTCCCGATCTGCTCCTCGAACCCGTTTTGCTCCCTTACTTCCCAAAAAAATTACAGAAACCTTCGCCGGTGCACGCATAATTCACCAAAGTTTTTTTTTCTTTTGGGTATCCTGTTTTTAACCTCTACCTCGTTTCGCCCTCACCGCTGTCCCCCATCGCCCCATTTTTTTTTTTGCGGAAGTCTTCATGGGTGCACGCACAAGTTACAAACATTTCATAGCAAACAGATAACTGGTATAAGACCGCATTACAGACGAACAAACAAACGTTCATCGTTATGATATAGGCTAGCAGTCCGCCCGTGGCATTGCCTACGTGTATTACTCGTAATGTCGAATATTTAGTTCGATAAAAAGTTTCGAAATATCTTGAAGTCCTGCCTTGTAGAATTTTTTTTTTTTGTTGCAAAAATCACGTTGATAACCCTTTCGGTTCGAGCTGTACAGATGATTAATAAAAAACACGCTGCCTCCCTTTTTGTACTCTTTGGTCGTCGAATTTCGAAATATCCTTAAACTAATTTTTTTGGTTTTAAGTTATATAAGAATCTTTTTTAAGCGAAAAGCACCTATGTTTCCCAAAAATTCGATAGATATCGATAGTTAATCGAAAACACATTCCGAGTCTTTTCACCCCCTTGTAGGTTGAATATTGAAAAATCGTTAAAATTAGATATAATATTTTTTTTTTAATGATTGACCCATTGAAGTAAAAGTCACGACGTTAGGCCGTCGGTTATGAGCTATATAAACGAATCTTAGAAAACACACTCCACCCATTTTCAGTCCATTAGGGGTCTAATTTCGAAAAATACCTTCTTAATGCTCACCTACGACTTAGAGAGAACCCACAAAAATATTTTCACGTTTCTATGTCCAGCGGTTTGGGCTGCAGTTTGATATGTCAGTCAGTCAGTCAGTCAGTCAGTCAATGAATGCTTTTATACATAGACTAGCAGTGCGCCCGCGGCTATGCTCGCGTGTATAACTCAGAAAAGATACCGCTTAGTACATCATATAGGAAGTTCAGTCATCAAGAGTTAGGATGAAAAATATGCTAGTTGAGTTAACTCTGCAGCAGGATAAGTAGCTATAGCTGTTCACACGAAAATCAGTCTTAAGTTTGCCCCTGCTACTAACTGCAACATCGCCTGATGGGCGTTATTTATAGTCACAGCAAAGTTGACGTTGTGGGGTAATTACAGACTGTTAAATTTAAGAGGGTAATCAAATGAAATACATAGTTTACGTGGTATTAAGACGGATTTCCCTCGAGCACAACCATTGGTTACAGCGCCCTCAATAACATATTTGTTTTTCAAAACCTTCACTTGAAGTTAAGTGGCATTACAGAGTTTTATAGCGGGATAATATTTCGCTGAAATATAATCGTATTTGGTGCACCAACCTTGAGGTTAGTGAGATGATATATGTGGACTGATGCTATCTAAGAACTTCAGTAGATAGTGGACTACATAATCCATTTTCACCACTTTTGAACTTCGTCAAAATTGCACTAATTTCATATTCCTTGCAGTTTTTGTGTGTCAGACTTGCACATTTGCACAGCCTTTAAAGGAATTTTACCCCAGTACCTCCCGAACAATAGATTTGAGTAACAAACAACTGCACTACATAACGTCTAAATTATTCATGAAAACTACTTTTAAAAATTAAATATTAATTTCCTGGGCTCATGGAGGTTGTACAACATCGCGGCTCGATAGAACTGTACAATGAAACTCCTGTATAACTAATTTCTCGCTGGTCGTACTTGCTTTTCGGATCGTCTGCCTTGAAAATTCACAAACAACGTTTTCCTCTTAATTAAGTTAGGCTGTCTTATAAAATGAAAAACTTGCATTACTTTCTATAGGTACTGACATAGGCGTCATTCTGACGCGAACAACACCTCAGTATCTTTACTGGTTGTGATGAGTATCATCGGATAACAGAAAACAAATAGTGTTTCTTTCACCCCTTTGGGTGTCGAATTTCGAAAAATCTTAGTTTCACGTC
Source organism: Medauroidea extradentata (assembly GCA_003012365.1). Lineage (NCBI taxonomy): Eukaryota > Metazoa > Arthropoda > Insecta > Phasmatodea > Phasmatidae > Medauroidea > Medauroidea extradentata. The sequence continues at coordinate 82,100 of PNEQ01032916.1, forward strand.
TTAAATATTTTGTACATGGATCCAAGTGAAATGAAAATCACTTTGAGTTGATGTAAAATCGATAATTCATTTTTTAAAAAATACATCATCCCTTTGCAGTATTGCGAGTTCAAATTAAAAAAAAAAACTTTAAATTATTTACGGTCATTTACGTAATCATCATCCTGCAGCAAAATAAGCTGAATATCTTGATGGGTTCGATAAATATCTAAGATATATCTAAACAAGATTCCAGGTCCTTTCACCACCTATGAGACTGAAATTCGAAACCCTCTGATATCACATTTTAGACTACTAAACTGGTGTATCTTGGACGTGAAAAACACGACAATATCCCGTTGGGTTCAAGATATATCGACGATTAGTTGAAAATGATTTGCACCATGTTTCACCCCTTTTCACCTCCTTAGGCGGCGAATTGCGAAAATTCCTGAAATTGCTTTTTAGGTATTTGAGTTATCATCGATCTTAAAAGAAAATCACGTTGCTATATAAAAATCAATGGGATCGAAAACAAGTTTTACCCTTTTTTTAACCTCTTTTGGGCCGAATTCGAATAATATATTTTAATGGAATTTGTGATATTTATAAAAGAACACTTCGATATCTCGATTGGTTAGATGGATATGGCGGAATAATCGAAAACACATTTTACGTATTTTCACCCCTTAATTAAAGAAATTCGAAACGTCTTGGAGTCCTGTCATAAAAATTTGTATACGCAAACAATTGAAGTAAAAATCACGACGATAGTCAGTTGTATTTCCGTGATATAGACGATTAATAAAAACACATTTTGCCCCTTTGTACTGCTTGCGGTTCGAATTCCAAAAAATCCTACAACTACGTTTCGGATATTTACGTAAGCAACATTTAAATGTGAATACCAACTATCTATCCCGAAGGATTCGGTAGATATCGATTGTTAATCGTAAACACAATCAAGGTATTTTCATCCCCTTAAACGTTGAATTTCAAAAAATCCTTAAACTGGCTAATATACATTTTTATGTGTGTCCTATTAAGTTAAAATCACGACGATAGGTCGTCGGGTTCGAGCTCCATCGACATTTCTTTGGAAAAAAATTTCACCCAAGTTAACTCCCTTAGAGGTCGAATTTCGAAAAATCCCTTCTTAGTGCTCGCCTTCACCTGAGGGGAACACACACAAAAAAGCTCACGATTCTAGGTCCAGTGGTTTGGGCTGCAGTTTGATGTCAGTCAGTCAGTATAGATATTAATGCACGAAATGAATAAAAACTGTTTTGCTTCCTTACTTTATCTTCTCGGTACTCTTTGATATGAACGATTTTGGTGAAAGAATATTGAATAATGAATGTTCATATTAAAGAATAAAGGTATTCATTTAGCATTTCTCTTAAAAATAAAATATTAAGAAACTGGAATGCAGATACGTTTACGACGCAGATGTAATTCTATTACCGACAGAATATAATATGAATAATTTTAACCCGTATCCTGCTAGGGTACGTGACATTTGTAAGGAATAAAGAAACCTTCAGCAAGTGTCGAAAAACATGTCGTTAGTTTTATTACGTTATAAATAAGTTGTGTATAAACTGTTTGTTATTCTCTTAAACTGTGACTGTTCATGTTATCACCATCGTGCTTCGATCAACTTCTGTATATGCCCATCATTATTAATTTAATAACACTGTTATACTTATAAATATAACAAGATAACTGAAATATTAAGTTGAACATAAATTAAACTATTATTTAATTATCTGCAGTAGACCTACATATTCTATTAATGAGGTATAGTATTATTTAAATCATAATTTTCAGCTTATGTTACTATTCTGAGAAAAAAAATACAATAAATATCGTATTCGAAAAAATGAATCCACGACTCTTTATGCCGAACACCAAAATACCTCCGCCGTTTCGTTCATACGCCGCAGAATAATGCTGAACTAAATCTAAGTACCTAAAAAAAAATCTGCTTTTCACAAATAACAACTTGCAAATTAGGTTCTACAGTATTCCCACGGGCCTGACCCTCACAAAATTTGAGTAACCATTAAGAGAAGATAACATATGACTAAACTTCCCTAAACTTTAGAGCTAATGAGACCATTAAAATGTAATTAATAACGAAGAAAGAATTTTAACGGCCTCCTCGAGTCATCCGCTTTAACTAATCTCGTATTGCTTATTTTCCCTTCTCCTTTGCTCTTTGAAGAATGGTTCTGAAAGATTTTGTTTCGGTGCGTGAATATTTAAAAATTTTTTACGTTGCTCCACCTCGTTACATGGATTCTCCGTGCTCGAACCCTGCTATCGACCCAGACCGGCTGTTCACAAAGGATTAGGTAAAGCTGTTAAAGGAGCTGTCGTGGCTCATAAATATCTTGTAGCATGGGTATATAGACTATGGACACCCGCAAACAAAATATAGTCCACTCCGCTACTGACCCACATGATAGAACGGAGACGCTTGATAGCAAAATGTTAAAACATATACCATTACGAAAATATTCACCTAAATTTTTTCTATTGCAAAATAATAGGAAGTATGTAGTTTCCATAGGTTTCAAAGATATCCAACAAAGTCTCGAAAATATGCTAGTAAAGGAATATATATGTACAGTCATGGACACAAAAATTGGGCCACTGAAATAATCGAAGTCCACTTCGGCAATCATCGGCTGTGTGCAAGCGGGAGCCTGACATCTAGGCAACCTGCAGAACAACGAATAGCGGTGCGCTCTAACTGCGCTGAGCACAGGTTGTGTTGTAGGATTGGAGCATCGCCCGTTCACACCTTCCCCTAGCGACCAGGCACTGTATATTGGCTGAACCAGTGCGGCGCACAAATCATTTAGTAAATGCAAAAGTGATACATGTCTAATTATATTACTCAAACATTAAGATAGAAAAAGTATTTGTAAAACACAGTAATTAAGTTACGAAAGTGCACACATTTTCCAATAACCAGACAAAAACCGTTACCTATATTATATCAAAATGTTAATATTCAATGCACGCGTATTCTCATTATCATACTGCGAGCTGAAACTAATGTATATTGTAACAATACGGTAATATTTAACTGGCAGTCGCGGTGACGTTATGGTCTGACTTATTCGCTTACATCTTTACATATAGAACAATTGCCGAACATTGGAGTGACCCAGTGGGTTTTACCGGGATACTTCTATCCCTCTTTGGCAGTCCACTGCTGATCCATTGTGACTTAACTTCACGTCTGTTAAGCACGAACAAAACATGTAACGCCATCACTGTACTGATTATTTACAATAAAAACATTCAGAAACAACCATAGAACAAGTATTTCAGGCACTAAATATCTAACATCAAGCGGTAAACTTGATCCTGATTACAGAATAATGTTGTGAGTTGTTGGTCCAGGTAGTCGCAAACGGCCACTTTCACCCAGTTTGACAGAAACAGTTTTCATTCTCCCGTGCGAAACGACTGCACACGTGGTTCCGTCCATGGGTCCTAACGTAGATTGTTACCATCAAAGCTCACTTAGTAGCCACTTATCACGTAAAATAGATGTTGTCACAGCATCGTTGTCAGAAGAACGTGACGCAAGGATAATATTTCCTCATATTTTCTTGTTCTGTAGGTAATACCTAACTAGGCAGTTCTGACTGACAAGTGATTAACGTTTTGATTATTTACATATATTACGTAGTGCAAGCATATTATATGAAGTGTGAAGTTATTAAAACGTTTTATGTTGCTGTTCCCTACGTAACTGTATGTAATCCCATATTTAACAACTGTCATCTGTAATGTATGAACGTACAACTTGCTGAATATTGATGTCTACTATGTAGCATAACGTTTCACAACGAGGCGTTAGTGAACAAGTGAAATTTCAAATATTTATATTTCAATATTCAAATTGCGTGAACGTGAAAATTTCTCAAACTCCGTAATATAAGCAATTAAACCAACGTTGACAAAATATTATTCTATAATATTGTGATATTTAAATTATCTACAACTTCTACCAAAAGTTCAAGGACACCGTTATATTAAACTAACAAAAGGTTCTGGCCTTATAATTAATCCTACGTGACCTGATTATTAATTACACATGGATAACTGCTTCAGGCTATGTTCAGAGTTTAATTTGTTAAAAAAATTTAAATAGGCTAGATTGTTTAAAAGTTACCCTATTTTTTCCTTTTTTAAAATAATAATAAAATACTAGTATAATATTATGGTTATTTGTAGAGTAAAAATAGAGAGTTATTCTGTGGTTAAAATTGTATTTTTAGGGTTTTATGTTTCCACCCAAAAAAATTAGGATACATATCATCCATTGTTATATGTTTCTACTTCTCCGGAAATTCATTAAGGTGAAAAAAAATATGTTATTGAAAGAAACTAAAACAAAAGCATAACTTTTTAGCAAACTGTCCTATTTTCAATTTTGTTTTTACAAATTGTACTCTGAACATACCCTGAAACAATTATCCATGCGAAATTAATAATCAGGTCCCGTAGGATTAATCATAAGGCCGAAAAGTTTTGTTAGTTAAACATAATGGTGTTCATGAACTTTTAGTAGAAGCTGTAATTGGTACCTAAATGCAATTTGTATGTTCTGTCATAACACGCGATAATTCTATCTGAATACTTGAGCAATAAGACCATCTAGTTAAACAAACTAGTATTTTTCTTGACATAGCCTGCGGCATACCATTATTGCGTACAATGCTCTGAAACAGTGGCGTAGGAACAGGGTGGTACAGGGGTACAATGTACCCACCAAAATTTGAAAGTGGGTTACAAAATATAATTTGTACCCCGTACATATTAGTGCATATGCGTAAAAATATAAAATTCAAATAAAGAAACACAATATAGCAAGACGTATGTTTAACCTAATTTTATATTTATACTGATTTTAACAAATACAATTAAACTACTAACAACTTAAAAGTTTGAGCATAAACATTTGAGTAAATATTCGTGTTTCGAGCGTACTGAAAGTGTTGGATTTTTTTGGTAACAAACCAGCCCTGCAGATGTTTTTTTTTTTTTTTTTTTTTAATATATAAATAATTTAATTCTCTGTCCACAATATTGACCAGGATCAGAAAAGATTCGTCCCTCTTCCAAGGTTCGGTCTTCTCCGTGACAGTTCGGCTACTATCCACTACGCTAAAGTACTGAAATTCGTTTTCAAGTTCAGTGAACGGCTTATCGATACCATATTGTCCGGGCAGATAGGATGCTGTGTAGTTATTTGTGTTGTAGATGTCCGAAATATGTTATAATTTATACCAGCTGCCCGGCCGCGACTTCGCTCACTGTTCTTTTAAAAATTATCAAAAATATAGTAATCTGGGTTCGACTGAACTGGCAGCCAACCGTATTTTCACATGTGATAATCGTGCCTGTACGATGCCACAGTTCGGTTACTTTTCTTATGGATCTCCAGTTTTCTCGGCCTTCTGCCAGCTGCCACTAATATGTGCATCTATAATAGCATAGCAGTTCCCCGTCGCCGTTTTTCACGGGATTTGAACCCTTAACTTCCTTCCAGTGTCCCAAACTATTACGTCAAGAAAGGTCCTCAGAATTGTTAAAAAGCAAATGTGTTAAGATAGGCCTGTGCCCAAAGTGGTACACGTATCAATAGCTTGACAAAAAGTAACAACTTCAAAAAATTGTTTCTCGGTATTCATATCTGCTTTTCGATACTTCTGTAACATTTTTACATCTTTCCGCCACTTAAAACTGTTGAATTTCGAAAAATTATTTAATCCCTTATTAGTTATTTACGTAAATTTCATTATTATTCAGAAATAACGCGATATCTCCTCACTTCTAACAGTTACAGTCGATTAAGGGGGTGGCTCAGTGGATATCACTCGTTGCTGCTGAGTCAGGGGTCCCGGGTTCGATTCCCGGCCGGGGAGGTGTCATTTACAGACATTTGCTATGGTTCAGGATTGGGTGTTTGTGTTCGTCTTGTCTGGGTGCCACACGTCAACATGCAATTAGCCAAATTAGGGGGGGGGGATGTTTGGTGCAGTGGCGAGGCGACAGCCTTGCATTGTACCAAATATTTTTTTAAATAAAAAATACAATAAAAAAAGAATAAATAAAAAATATAAAAAAAAAGTTGTCAGAACTGCAGCGTCATTAATGAACTTTTTTTAACTGCCGTGAGTTCAAAACTTGGTCAAATCAAATAGCTTTTTTGTCTTCTTGTTGATGAAAATTTGATTTAAATTATTTAAATGAAAATTTACACGAAATATAAGCGTGCGAGACTGTTATTGATTTAACTTTAGTTTAGTACTATGATGATTCTAGAAACAACTATAGGTCTACACACTGTTGACGATTGTTAAATATTAATGCTACTACAATTAGGATAAGTAGAATACGAATAAATATGCTATGATAAAGTAGAGAGCAAAAAAGCCTATCAGATTTGGGGCCTACAAGGTATACAGTTCTTTGAATTTTTTGTTTCCTAAAATGTTGCGGAAGCTCTACGTAGTAATTGCTCTTGTCTTTCTCCCAGTTATGTACTTACTGCCAGTTTGTGGTAAGCATAGTATTTTATGTTTCTGTTATTACTTATCGAAATTTATATAATAGACATTTTTGTGCGAAACAGTTGGAAATTTATTTCATCAAAAAACTTGGTAAATAACTGTAGGGTTTTCCCACATACTTAACAAAACGGTGGTACATGTTTGCAAACTGGAGAAAAGTGATAAATAAGAAAACCTTACAGATTGTCGGATATAAAATAAAATAAAACGTACAAAACCAATATTCATTTCAAGAAGACCTTTTACTTTTCAAATTTATTCATAAAGTTTCAACGAAACTAGTTCGGCTGAATACCATTTTCAGCGTGTAGTTATTTATTTGAATGAACATCCATCTTTACAATGTGTCTTTAGAATGTGTTGTAAAGTTTACAGGCAGTGAAGAAAATATTTGTAATATTCTGCTTTTACTGTCAGTGTATAACTAAGATAGTTGAAGTATTTTATGTTGCAAACCGAGTTTTCCTATATAATAATACTAAACTTTATCGTATCACTAATTTAATTTTAATAACATAAATTATGTGAAATACATATAATAAGAGGGAAAAACCCGGTAGCTAGAGCTGAGTCCCATTCCAACCTCTGAGATTCCAAGCGAAGAAAGTCGAGCTCACTTATAAATCGCGAAGCTATACACCGCGTCAAAAGACCAGCATATTTAGTATTGGTAGTACAAAGAGAAGTAGCACTTTCTGGAATGACGTCTTCAAGGAGCAGGTAAGTTTGTCTTGAGGCACCAACATTTACTAGCTAACCTCGACTCGGACCTCTTCACTATCGGTCCTATTCGCAGTTTAGTTAAACGAAACAATGGTGGCAAAAACCCCTTTCCTATAATTAGGATGGCGTCTTATAAAATAAAAAAATGTTATAAAATCGGCGATACAGTCACATCCGGCTCGTTAGAAAATGTCGCATTTACTCTCTAGATATGCCAGTGATACATTAGATTTCGCCAATGAACAAAAAACCGTGACTAATTACTTTCAGCCCCACGAAATAATAAATTATGTAGATAATCTGTAACATACCAAAATACGTTTACAATAGAATAAAATAAAATTTTGCTTTAATAAAGGGATGTGTAGTCTGCATTCTGATTAGTGTTTGCAACAATGATAATAGTAATGATACCGGGAAAATAAATATAATCTAATATAAGTAATAAATTCCATAAATTCACAAAAATTGTCGTCTCTGCCTAAATGTTCTGTAATAAAATATTTTCTCACATATGAATAATTAGTTTTAAATTAAAATAAAATAACCTGTTGCGTAATGTCAACTAAGAAATGAATCAAATTCATAAAACATTCCCTTATTACATACGAAATTCTTTTTGTCAACACTGGGATACAAAGCTGAAAAACGATCGTATAATTGTTTCTTACATAGACAAAAACATGAAAATCTTTAGTGCAACAAATGTTTACTATTGGCTGGGTTGGTCATATGTACGACGTAACATTTTGTGTCTGGAAAAATAAGTGCCGCATAAAAAACGTAAAGACTCGTAGAAAACTTTTTACTAACCACTATGCGTGCATATTTTCTTACAATAAATCATTTAATGGGGTGATGACCGAGTGATCAGAGTATTGGTCTTTCTGTTACAGCTTTCCTAATTTCAAATCCCCACAATGTAATATTTTTTAAAAATAATTTTAAATACATTATATAAATTTATTGTCAAATTACGACATTATGCAAAATTTCTAATAGTAAAAAGAGAAGTTTCGAAACATGAAGAGCATTATAAACCGATTCCCAGGATAATAAAAAAAATGCTCTTTTCCCCACAGCTGTACTTGACTTTTAGTATCTTGACTGATGCAAAAATTAACCATAGTCATGTAAGAAAAATTTTGTGCAGATTTAGAAAAAATACAATGACAAAAGGATACACATTCAACTTGCAACAAACCTTTTAATATATTTTAATTACATTCCGCCATTTCAGAATGAATTAAGTTGTGCCATTATTTCCTCCCACAACATTCTGGCTACTCTTGCTGTCCAAGTGGTTGTCAGCTTGCATTGGGCACATTTTATATTCTTACAGTGTTAAAACAAATAACCTCGGTTAGATTGTGGAATGTGATATACGATATCTTACTGAAATTGTTATGCAATTATTATAAAAATAAAACCAAAGTAAATATAAAAAGTAGCATTCGTAACTAGAAATAATATTATTTTTAAGAATCAATTTCTTTGTACTCGATAATATTTTACATACTACGTCGGAAAAATTGTTGAACATTTTATTATTTTTTATAATTAAATATTATCTATATACGAAAGTTAAAAAATATTTCACATTTTTTTCCAAGTCATTTATAGATCCACAAAAGGCAGCGAAATATATGTATTAAATCGATAATTACTTAAGAAATCCAAAACAATTTTTATTTTGCCAGTTTTCATTTTGTTCAATTCCACGATTTAAAATTCACGGCCACGCAAGTGTCAGAATATGAACTGGACTTGTGATTGGCGGCCTCCCGTCAAAACTCTTTAATTTCTCGCTTCGTCGATGCCAACCTGAATATACGATACACAATTCCACTCGAACACTACTACTTTCGAATAACTAAGGCGTATACGAGTGGCCGATGTTGGAGCTTACAACCTTCGTCTCGCAGACGTTTTGCGCCATACGAGACGATTCGCAACGAGTTCTACTCGCACAAACAAGAGCTTAGGCCCCCAGGTCATGTCATTTTTCACCGCGTATCTACAAGCTATATCATTGCACAGGCCTATTAGACCTACTACAAATGGCCGCTTACAATATGAATGAAGTGTACAGGGAGGGCTCCAAGACATTCCCCGCCACTGCCTTCACACGGCGACCTCGAAACACTAGTGCTCTTACCTCCCCTACCCGGGGCTACACTTAGGTTTGTCAAGCAGTAGAGCATTCGCCTCCCTACCAAGGTGATTAATGTTCGATTCCTAGCGGGGTCGGTCCCCGGACTTATGTGAGAATCGTGCCGTATGATGCCGCTGGTAGGCAGATTTTCTTGAGGATTTTCCGTTTCCCCCAACCTACATTCCGGCGCCGCTCCATACTCATATCACGTCATCCCTCATCAGCGCTAAAGACCTAGCCGTTATTGCTGGCAAAAAAAAATATCTTCACAAAGAAGAAATTACGTTCCAATAAGTAGCTGAATAGAAAATATTAAAAAAGTTGTTGAAATCAATTAAATCACAAAGAAAGCATCGGCATTTAAAGTGAAACAATTTTTAAAAAACATCACAGTCTTCTATGCGTGTTCAAAGGTGACTTTATAAACAAGGTTGCACTTTCTTCGTCGCCAAAAGTTAAAGTTTGCTACGGTTTTGATGGACGGATACCATTTTATGAGGCTGCTGATTGGCTGTAGATCACGTAATTAACGGACCCACAGACGAAATATGGATGACGCGGAGGACCGGGAAGTGATATGCGAGGTAGTAGAATCGCTTTTACTATAAAATTCAAGAAAATATTTGTACTTTGAACGACTTGCTGGGAAGCAACATTTTAAGATTATCACATTACGACAAATAGCCCACGTAACACATGCAATCTCGTACTACCGCATAATAAGTGCTAAGTAACATACATAGAAATATGAAATGTTTATGTATATTATTACCACGAAGATAACCTTGTAACATTATTTCCTTGAAGGTTTAAAGCACATTGTTTTATCATCAATAGCATAGTGTTTTCGTGATGGATATCGTAAGAGTAAATATTTCAAAACCATTAAAATTCACTCTTAATGGAATATCTGGTAAGAAATTCTATTTACCTTACTTTAATTTTTAAGTCTCAGCAGTCTATTACACGTATTCTTGATTATTACACGTAGCGTGCATTGCAAACAGCACCGATGCTGTTGTAGCAATTTGTATGCCGCAAGGATTTTGTCAATATTTTTGGTTACGCATAATTTATGCACTTATTCTTAAATGACAGTGTGTAGTGTTCTTGTTTTTCGTATAAATTAACAATTTTCGAGGGCTAGTCTCCTGATTTGTTAACTGTCTCGTTGTAAAACTTCACTAAAATGTTTTTCTAAAATAGTCACTACTTAAGCAAGTTTAATATTCAGCATATCTAAATACGAAAAATACTAAAAGTGCACCATTTTACACCTTGAAATACCACATTTTCCCGGGCGATGACCCCCGGACCCCCCTCCTTCCGCTTTATTAGAGGGGTTTATTGTTCCAAGATGTTACCTTTCCCCCTCCAGTTCTGAAATGTTCCAACGCCCCTGCTCTCAAAACATTTCAGTATCGTTGTGGCCAAGTATTTTTGCTGCCTTATAAACATTTTGTTTTTTTATATACGCACTAGTTGCAAAATAAAGATGAGGGGGCAGGCAACACTTCATTAGAATGTGAAAGTAAACATTTGTAGAATTAATACAAATTAAACTGAAAGATAATAATATCGACTAATAATACACCGAAATCTGATATGTTTGTGGCGCAACGTCAATATTTCTACTCCTCATTAAATGTACAATTACTCATGACAATGAAATATCATCCACGGTTATTCTCTACTAAAGGCGGCTAAGAACTTGTTAACTGCAATATCATGTTGCGATTTGTGTCCTTTTTCCCCACAGCCTTCGCTTGCCGTTGTGTGACGCCTCGCGCTCATCAGTCGCCTTGGCGAAGGCCTGCCTGCCGAACATACCCGAAGCGGGACTTAGACAAATTTCCACCTTCACGAGTTGGCCCATTTTTTGTGTCCATGACTGTACGTATAGATAGTATCTGTAAACCTACAATTTCCGTGTTTTATACTATTTTCTTGTAAATTGTGCAAAAGTTCTTACAGTGTCACAAAAAAAATTCTGGTGCCAGTTTAAAAATTATTTTTTCTAAACAATACTAAATTTTGTAAAATGTTACAGGACATTGGATTTTACTTTGGTTTATTTTGTTTTGTGATAAAACATTAATTATTATTCGTCGTTGTCATTAAAAATATTTTATCACTTTTTCAAAGTGTTGCCGTATTATTCATGTAGCGCGTAACTGGGAGAAATATTTCTCCGCTGCGGTTTGCAAGCTTTTTCTTGTAAAAGAACAATTTTTTTTTTCAGTGCGGTTTTACCAGGATGCTAATTAGTGTGCTTCATCTATGTTTTATTGTGCGTTTTAAATGTAACAAAGCTGGAAGAAATCCATAAACAGATAGTACTTGGATGATTGAAGGGAGAGAGTAGTTTGTACAATATTGTCTGACAAAGACGTCAGCGCGCAGACATTTTTTGGTGATTATGAAACTAGGATGATCATTTCAGTGGTAACAGTGATTCTGGAACTAGTAACGTTTAAGATAACACAACCCATATTCTAATCCTACTTTCATTTATCGCAGAGTTAAGAACTAAAATACTACTAAAAATTTAACCTCGGTAACACAAAATGCACAGTACCTTAGTTTAGTTCGCTAATGCAATATGCAATGATACATTAAGTATATTACAGGGCTTTACTTTTATTTACGAGTAATATGAATATCGTAGGCCACTACTGTACTGTTGTGGACATATGCCAGTGCAATATTATGTCGTCCAAAGTCGAACATGAGACTAAGAAAAAAACAAACAAGAAAATGAGAAAACACGCCTAGTTTGGCTGTAGTCAACACATCCATAAACCTAAACAACAGAATATAAAATATCCCATTAGGAATTAGTCAACAACAAATATAGAAAAATAAAATAAACTTCCAAAAATAAAATTCGAAAGACAAACCAAATAAACTGTAAAAATTGCGGTGTTCTGAGTTTTTGCAGTTCATTTCTTTTTATTTTTGGATGTTTACTTTACTTTTCTTTATTTTTCTGTTGGCTAATTCCTCACGGGATATTTTATGTTCTGTTGTTTTGACTTATGGGTGTGTTGACTACAGACGAACTAGGCTTGTTTCCTCGTTTTTTCGTTTTTCCTTTGTTTCTGCTTAAGACTCATTAGATTTCTGGGACGACATAATATTGCAATGCCATATGTCCATAACAGTACAGTACGTTATTCTGTCCAATTACAAAAACATTCAAAGACATTAATGTGAATATCACAGATATTCGAGATTTCCAACCATTAAATCTTTAGTTTTTCTTATTTTATGCTAACTAACATTATACTATGTTCGTACATATTGTTTTTTCTTACACTGCGACTTTAAACACAGTGGTAAACATTGAGACTGAAGAGCAAATTTAAAAAAAAAAAAAAATTATCGGAAGAGTCCGTTTTTACACGGTTTAGTTGAAATTACTGGAAAAAATATAAAATGCCGTACAGTAAGAATTAAAATAAGCGTTTCATATAAATGTGGTTAACAGCAAGAAAAAAAGTTTCATCACGAATACACAAAATGTAATTGAACATTTTAAAGACTAAAAGAAAATTTAAAAGTTTATTGACTTTATGTTAGGTTGTTGGAAATATTGGATGCAAATAGAATTTTTCATCAAAGTAATGGGCCTTGTCTTTTACTGGTGTAAATTTTTAATCATATTTATAAATATTTTGCAGAAATATGTTGTCCCTGAAGAATATATCCACTTGTCAATACCTTAACTCAGGAGGTTTAGCAGGAATGAACATTATTTCGTATTTTGCGGCCAACCACCGTAATAAATATTTTACACTTTTTGCGAGTTAAATGACCCGCGTGTTATAGCCCACTGACATATGCACATTCAAAATCCGTCTATTCGTACATTGTCTGCTGTTTCAGTGAGTAGCGGCGCCTGACACATGATCAAAACTTGAGTGTACGCAGAGTACTGGAGTCTAACATATACTTAATTGAACTCACGAAATATTTCATTCCTTATACATAGTGCATAACTAGTTTGTACTTTATGCTGATTACGTTTTAAATGCAGAGCGTGTTAATCGTATCATTCCATTCAAATTAAATTCAATATTTTATTTTACCGCATCGTCTCATCATTCTTTAGAAAAGCTGCGCAAATAAATCCTTTCTAATACGTAAACTACACTTCAGTAAATTTTAACGAAACAGTAATATTTACTGTTGTTAAATGTAATAAAATCAGCTGTTATTAAAATACAGCAATACTTAATCAGATTTGTTGTACATGCCGTCAGTTCACTGTATGTCGGGTTGAATGCCTGACGGTAGGTGGAAGAATTCTGTCCCGATTCAATTTGCAACGCTTCCAGGAACCTAATCCCGGTATAATATGAGGACTTAAATTAATTTTGTGTGGTCAAGCTCAATTTATATTTAAACTCTGATTTTAAAACTCAGATTATATTTCACCAGACATTTCTCGTAGATTGCTACCCCTATTACTGCTTTACGTCTCGTGTAGTTACAGCTCAGTTACAAGTGATTTAGCACAGAATACAGCATGCGCACGCTATACCATGTCAAGTAGATCAAGATTGGTTGTGATTGTCTTCTGTAATAAACGCAACAAATCAATATAACATCTTCTAAAAATGAGTAGCCCTACAATGAACCTTCTCTCGTCAGGCCGTCACAATACAAGTTTCCACACAGCGAGAATCTTCCTTTATTAGTCTACACTTAGAAATTATTAATTCATGTCGTAACAAGTTGTTTACATGTTAATCACTTCCCTAAATCAAATGTGATACCCTGCGATTAATGTTGGCATGTGTAAGCTACAGAAAAATTAAGTAGGCCTGTATGCATAGCCCTATGGGAGCATGGTTAACAGTATATAAAAATACTCCAACTAGATCATTCGATGATTAATAGCACTAGTTTCATTGAACTGTAAAACTCCTTAAACGTTCTTGAAAAATTCACATGGATGTATGTTATTAACACACATTTCCGAGAGATTAACAAAAAGCTTAGGCCTATCATTGTCAAGGAAACCAACTTTTACTTCAGGCTAGTAAAAATGTATGTACCCACACGAACGTACGACCAGTACATAAATACTGTAATACCTAGCCAATCAAACGTAATAAACTACACTAGTTATTTTCATTTTAAAAATTAATGTTCCCCCAATTCCCCTACGTTAATTCTGCATGGTAAAGCCTCAGATTCGTCTCACAGTTACCTCAACAAGGAGGAAAAAAATCTAAGCACGAAACCACTACAATGTATAATCCAATAATGTCTCCATTTAAATATGTTCGTACGTGATTTTGGAATGTTATTTCTTATATACTCACAAGTGGTTACATAAACCACTACGTATACCTACATGCCCATTGACTTGCAGAAATAATCTGGGAGCAGAGAAACGTAAAATTAAAGGCGTACATGTAGTCTTACAAACATGTGATTCTAACATAATACAACTATTAATTTCATAAACAGGTCTGCGGTGTCTTCGAGATTCTTGAATTTGTTTTAAAAAAAATTACTTACTTGTAATCCTATTCCCATGCGAGGCTAAAAGAAATTGGCCTATGCCTACAAATTACCTTGTGATAGTAAGTGGTGTGCACTATACGGTGTTTTGAAATATAACAATTTGCCAAAGAACTTTGCACACTTGTTTCAATTAATACATACATAATATAACAGACAGAAATAAATTACAGCGAGCATTAAAGCAAAGCGATGGACTTTCCGATGCGATAATTTATATTTAAAAATCACTGGACATTACGAGACTTTGTATCTCTTCAAAGAACTGTTGTTAGTCCTACTATAACACGTTAAGTATACAGTAATGTTTTACACGATTCAGTATAAATCATGTAGCAAACACGCAAATGCACTGAGCCTTATGGCAAATGAGCGATTGTATTTGCAAATAGCAGATTGTCCCAGCACGCACTCTGTTCTGACGTCACTGGTCAAGCTTTGTGCTGCGCGTGTTCTGTGACTGTGCGTGTGCTGTTTTTGTGCTAAATCAATTGTAGCGGAGCCTATTACGCGGCTCAATGCGGCTTGGGGGGAAATTTTACAAGGTGTTGGCGGCGCAATTTTGTTTAAGAATTTTACTGATTTTCACATTATAAAATAATAATTTATGTATCGAATATCAGAGTAAAATTATGTGGCACCTATTAAATGTAACTCTTAACAATATTGTGTGTAATATTTTAATCCCAAAACATAAATGAGTCTAAAAATATAAAAAACTTTTATGTCATGCACTATATTAGGAATCAAGTAATAATCTTGTATTTTCAGAATTTTTTCAAACACAAAAATTAGTTGTTTTATTATAATTTTAATACTTTAATCACGTACCTAGACTTTTAACATTTTTTTTTTTTAAGTCTGTTACTTTCCGTTGGGTGTGTGCTTCCGTAGCATGCAAATTTTGACAGACATGCCGCCACAAATAGAATCAAAGGTATGAATTTTTCACACTGAAACACCCTTAGCCCGGCTAACCTCCTGCGACAGAGCATCCTAGACACGTGAACAAGTAGCCAACCTAGCTAACACTAAAGTTAATTATTCTACATGTTAGAAAGATCATTGTTAAAAGTTTGGCACAGGGAAATTTTCTGACGCTTGAGCTCTGGTATAGGTAGGCCTAGGAGGTGTAACCTGACCAACCACTGAGCTTTCCTGAATTTTGAAGTTACATGAATTTGATAATTTGAAAACCACCATTGGTTTGTTTTTCACTTTAAAATTAAATTAAATGCCTTCTCTTTATCGCGCCTAATTAACATTAATTTTACTGTGGATTCATAATTTATTAGGTACGTTATTGATGCAGCACAACTAACACCTGTATTTTTCCCTGTGCCAAACTCTCCCACAGTAAAACACCTGTAGAAGACTTAACCTTAGCTAACACTAGCAAGTTGCTTTTCGTCAACATCACTAACGTTCATTGATTATTTACCAGTAATATTCTTTTAAACGCTTTCACAATTACTTCCTACTTGATATTTTAAGACTGTTTCGTAAAACTAACATCGCGCGAGACTTGCTGAATTCTTTTAACATCACATGACCACAAAACCGACACTTGATTGGTCGGAATTTTCATTAAGTTGGAAGGTCAAGTAGGCCTAGTCAAAATACTTACAAACTCCAGCGGCTAAACTGCAGACTGCCCGACTGCCGATTGTGCGTTGGGAAAATAATAAAATTCTCCTAGTTTAATTATGTTTATAAAGATTTTAGTAGTCTGTACAGTCGCACTGAACTTCATATTGCAAAACAATTAGCTTAAATTAGGATATGTAGAACAAACCATCGTGAAACCTTTACTATGTTTCCACATCGTTTTGAAAACGAATTGGGTATTGAATCTCGACTGAGCGCGAAATGATGTTGATTGACGTGAAATAAATAAATTCATACAACCATCTTTTTATTTGTCTTTGCCTCCACGTAAAGTAAATTAGTTAAGTAAATGAAATGGATACAAGAAAATTATTGTTTTCAATGCGATACGCGTTTCCATGGCATTTTACGCCCGATACGATCCCAATTTTTGGTGTAACGACCTTGAGACTCAAATATATTTGAGTCCCGTTTCCATGAGCGTTTTCAGCACGGTAAGTGTTTTGAAACCGATTTAAAAACGACATGGAAACGTAGTACTTGTATTCCATAAAAGGTGAAATTTCGTAACCGACGTTCAAGGTTATTGTTTCTATAATGTTTACAATTTACTGGAAAAAAGTTTTTCATTGTCTACAAATATTATTTTTACAGTCCACAACCTTTATTCGGGGCAGTTATTATATTGTTTCTGAATAGTCTAGAAAATTAAGATAACATTTTGTCCCTCGAAAATGATGTTATTGATTCTTGAAATTTAATATTTTGTTACTTACCACGTTTCAGATCCGTGCACTTCCTCGATGAATGTTCAGGAAACTATCTTCATTATTTTTTCACTTAGGCCTACCGGTATATTGTAAAATTTGAAATATGATTACATAGAAGTATGATCACCATTATCATGACAGCTGGCATGGAAAGTAACTTTTGTTTTCAAACTAAACTAGCTTATTAATCACAATTGGTTTCAAGAAAGTTAACACGCAAAATGACGATACAGTTATTATAACACGGCAAATAATTTCTAAAATGTTACAATAGAACACCGCGACATATTCTCAAAACGTTATGTCTGTTACATCCGACGCTGAATAACCGCCGCGAGACAACCAAGCGTGAAGTGCTTTGCGATGAGAGTCAAAACATTCTGAACGAAAAACAACAGCATGCTACAACCAGTGTCACCAACACTGAAAATATCGGTTCTCATTTTTCCGCTCGTGCGACAAGGCAAGGCTGTAGTAAGGTTAATTCTGCTACGCTGTAGTGAGTGTTGGTAACTTCCACGTCGGTGCCTTGTGAAGTAGGTGCAGACATCAGATCACTGTGTGTACTGTGTGGTAGGCGACACTTCAAGCTGTCAACCTATCACAGTGACAAGCGTGGGTCCTTCTTTCCGCCCCGTACCACACATCGCGTTCCCACCCTACTTTCAAGTCGGTCACGTAGTAAAAACACATAATTTTATATTTGTACGACGTTGTGTTAGTTTTACAGACGTTACTTTTCACTACATTTTCAACTTGTGAAACTTTTTTAGCCCTCATAAGTATTTTCATAGCGGCATGTCAAAGTCAAAATTTGCAAGTTATGGTAACATGCTAATAACAAAAACCAACTGAGTTTGGGAATGAAATAATTTACACTGGAATTAGATAGTATGGGACACGTTAAAAAGATTTCGAATTTATATTTTAAAAATATTTTAAATATAACGATATTTTATTACATATGGCCAATTTTAAATGTACAAAGGGTCTTGGTTCTCACAAGTGGAAACTAAGTAACGTCTATGAAACTAACCCAATATCTTACAAATATAAAATTATGCACTTTTGCCACGTGAACGTCCTTAAAAACACGAGTGATATTTATACATATAACACGTACGGACTCAGTAACAATTTAAATTCGAAAATAAAATTTACTGTTCAGGACAGATATTATGCGCGCTGAGGCCATATGTCCTTATTTACACTGTTTTGTGGAACATTATTTTATAAATCCTAAACGGGAGCAGATATCGTAAAACCGTTATCTACACGATGATTGGAAAAAACACCGACAACTCTTAGTGTATTGTGCGGGACGACAAATTGATCATAATTGAAGAAGGAACCCATGTCCGGAAACGCACGGTGTGGGCGCAAGAGGCCAGAAAAGTGTCCATGCGACATGTGGTCAATAAAACGAAGAAACAGTATGCAGCAAAAAGAAGGTTACAAACGAGGTTCAAACTGTGTACCTCCGACGTCAATGCAAGGTCTACAGCGGCGGCTCTGAGCTACACGCACATGATCCAATAAGTGCGTTGTCTGGACAGAATTTCAATCGCTCCATGTACTCGTCCTATGATGTCCTCTGATATTACAGGAGTGGCATACACAACGGCTTTCATACTACCCCACAGAATATAGTCGAGTGGTGTGAGATCTGGTGATCATGCTGGCCATGAAACTGGTCCTTCTCGAAAAATCCATTGATTTGGGTATGTAACGTAGAGGTGATTCCTCACATTTCTATCAAAGTGTGCTGGAACTTCGTCGTATTATAGCCACATGACCTGTCGCATTTGCTGCGGCACTTCATCCAATAAGGTAGGCAAGATATCTCTAAGAAATGTGAGGTAGATCACTTCTGTTAATCTGTTTGACAGTAGATATGGACCAATGATATGGTCCGCAATTATTCCAGTACATATGTTGATACTCAACCTGTGTTTGTGACTGTGAACCACTTGCGCACATGGATTTTCGTCCGCCCAAACATGCATGTTGTGCATGTTTACAATTCCATTGCGGTTAAAGGAGCATTCGTCTGTGAATAGCACCAAGCTCGGGAATTGTGGCTGCAGTATGCATTGTTTTAAAAACCACTCCGCAAACTGGACTCGTCGTGGGTAGTCATCCTCCAGTAATGCGTGAACTTGTTGTAGGTGGTATGGATGTAGCAGCTGGTCGTGAACAACTTGCCACACCGCATTTTGAGATAGCGTCTGTGCCACTTGCCGAGTGCTGGTGAATGGGTTCTCTTCGACCAGTCTCAACACATCCTCCTCTGTGTTCGAGTCGAACGTGGTCGACCCGCATCACGTTTTGGCACCTAACAAAGGGATAACATTGTAAACATTTGACACTACTGCTGCACAGTAGCATTACTGCGGTACACGTAAGTAACAAGCACAAGTTACACTGCTATGTACATACGTGAAACTTTCCGGATGGTTGCGGCCTAATTAAACGGCGAAAGTTCAACTGCGATGCTTGTACTGCACCGCAAGGTAGCAAATAGAAGTCAAGCTATAACAGCGAACTTCACATTTTTCTTCTCAGCGCTTAAAAAAAATAATTTAATAACAAGAAAGATGGCAAAAATGATATTAAAATTTTCAGATAATATTTGTTTAAAAATGTTGCACAAACCATTTTCTGCTATTGTTTTTGTTCGGTTTTATTTATGGTGACATTCAAAATAATGTAGATTTCTTTCAGCAAACGTATTTAGAGCTGGAAAGGAGGGCATATAATTTCCACCATATTTTCCTCATTCTAAAATAGGAAGCTACCTTTCCGGTATTCTAATCAGTTCAACCATTGTGGGAGTCGAGGGGCCTAGCCAGTACACCGATGGTCTGCGACAAGTATAGCATTGATATGAACCGTGAAAATCGGATTTTAAAAATGTTTGACGAAGTAGTTTTCAATAAATTTCCAAATCAGTTTACGACCTTAGTGACGTAAGAAAGCAAGGAAGGCAGTGGATGAGGCTGGTGATATCAGAATCAAGTTTTTAGAGTTAAAGAAATGCATATACCGTGTTTTTACGACTCAACTGTGGCTTATTTGGTACTGTATAGAACCTACTCCGTATTTGGCGCCATAGACTCAAGAACATTACAATAAAGAAAAAAACAAGACGTGCCACGCGAAGTATTCTTGGCTGAAGCAGTGAAAGAAGGCTGGTGGCCTAGAAGTCATATCATTATGAATAATTTGAAGCAGCCAAGTACACTGAAGTTCACAGAAACGTCTTCGGTGAAAATATGGTTTATGTCATTTAACGTAGAGTTATAGCTCTCCCTGGTCAACACATTTGCGCTGAGGACCTATGGAACATACTTCAGTCGGCTAAGGGGATGCGCCCATCGCGATCCCCAAGTAAACGTAGTCCCAGCACAATGGCGTTCCGTCGCACTTCATTGAGGGTTCGCACATCTGAGTCCTAAATAAATATTGTATGAGGAGTATACCCGAAAGCAAGGGTATCGCACCCCGAATGCAGATTTTTGGAATGGGAGCCCGCAGGCAATCCATTCCGGAAATTCTAAAGCGCTCACCGCTCCCTGCACAGCTGTAACAAGGGTAGTTACACGCAGGTGTCGCCACCACCTGCAGCGTCCCAGTGGCAGGGCTCCCCGTACCACAGAATCCAGAACTGCTATAAAAGCAAGACGGGAGCAGTTGTGTGCCAATCTGCGTACTCAGGATGATATGAAATGAGGCCCTACGATGGAGAGGCGCCAGAATGAGAAGGGGTGTTGGAAACGAAAGATCCCCGAAAAAGCACGACGGCCAGCAACATCGTCCGGCACTATTTCCACATGCGAAAATCTGGCAACTGACCCCACCGGGGATCGAACCCCGTATCATCTAGGTGGAAGACGAGTAGTCTGACAGACAACTCGACCGCCGCGGTCCTTTACCTAAGACATGGTAACAGGGAGCGACGGACAGAGAGACGGGGTTTCCAGTGCGATCACTAAGACTTATAACACAGAATACCTATATGGAAACGAAATTGAGTGTGAGTACCAGGGGTATCGGGGGTTGTCTGGATCGACGTATTTTGCACGTTCGAGGCCAAGATTTGCGCAAGCGGTACGGACGATACTACACATGCATCACACGGCACCCTAGCCTCTAGGCGTAAGTCACTGAACTGGTCTTCAGTCTTGTCGTCGACAACTACCTCTATGAGATATCCAGTAGTGACCCTATCATTTTAACACGTAATATAAACGATAAAGGTGTGTTGAACACGCCTATAAATTTAAAAAGTTTTTGCACCAAGATTTTTATACTGTACTTAAAAATAACCGCAATAACACCCATTTTCGCTATATTCTGCCGATATAAAATATGTGTTGGTTATTAGTTGGAGAACCTGAAATGGATATGCACACGTGTTACACTCTTTGAATGGTATTCCTAAGTACAGGTCAATCATATGCGTTGAGCAGTTTTCGAATAATTTGGTAACTGCCTAAGCGCTACACACCACTCTGTATCCTGGGCAGGCGGCAACCTTAAGGCCGCAGAGGATTCGTTTTTATTTCACATTGGTGCAAAAAACTCGTATACGATGCACAATAGTATAGGTGATTCGGGATAAAGTGAGCACTAAAAAAAAGCAAAAGCCCTGCAAAAGTTATATTTCCAGCCAACTCGTATCTTTCCGCGCGTAACGGCTGACGGGACATGTCTAACATATCTAACCTCTCTGGACAGGACAATTGATGTTTGCGCATGCAAGATAAATTATACAGTCGCTAGGGACCTATAAAGTTTGATTTAAAAAAATTAATTAATTGTACAAAATTCAGGTATGTCAATTCGGTTGAATCTGTTAAGTGTTGTCGTATTTTAATAGAAAAATACACGGAACTATATTGCGTAACTTTGCTATCAACCATACAAACAGTAAGGCAACTATAGTTAATGTTAAATTATGTACAGTAACGACTAGTGATATTTTTCAAATGTTATATTTTTAGTGCTCACTTTATCCCGAATGACCTACACGCGATTTGCAAAATAATAATCAGTTCGTTCGCAAAAAAAAAATATTTTGCATTATTTTCGCTTATTTTCATAACAAAATTGGTGATAGTTTAAGTGCAAAAATCTGAAAAACTACGACGTTTTCTGCTATCAAAAACATACTGTACAAGTTTTATATGTTTGTCACAAATGTATGTAGCAATTCTTCAGTATGATAATTTTGTCGCTTTTAAAAATGTATTTTCAGAATCAGTGTAAAACTACCACCTCGGATCCCTGCCGAGAAGAGCAAACGATATAAATTTATATGTTAAATTATATCAAGCGAGGTTCACTCGCCTTTCATGATATCGCTTTGGGACGAAAACAAAATCTTGCATTAATGCAGTAATAAAACCTTAGTGGTAAATAAAGAGGTGTTTCCTAGCGTTTTTTAGTATTTAAATTGTTCAATCAAAAACCTTTAAAGACGTCACGAGGGGAGCATCTCATGTTTTATAACGTGAAATAACATAGGTTCGCCGATAAAATCCCCGTCCAGGTGGATCACTAATGGACACGTGAGTGCACTGGTCCTAAAAGCGAAGAGACAAGTGAAAAGCAGCTTAGTAGTAGTAGAACTCATCAACGGAAATGAATATTTATTACCACCCGTCATATTGGATTTTACATTTCTTCCAGATTCGAGATTTTAGTAACATTTATTCGAGTGTGTGAGTGAGCGAGGTCATTAGAAACGGTGACAAACAACTTGGTACAATGACAGAAGCTGGGAGAGGAAGCGGCCATGGCCTTTGTTAAGAAATCATCCCAGCATTCACCTGGAGCGATTATGGGAAACCATGGAAAACCGAAATCAGGTTGGCCGGAGCATGGAGGAGTTTTGCTAATTACTGTGCATTACGCACATTATATGAGAATAAGTTAAAGCATTACGCATGGCTTTGTACAATATTAACATAACGTAATAGTCATTCACATTTTAGTGCATAACAAGTAACATGCAGTAAATTTAAGTACGTAAATATGCACACAATTGTATAATATAATGCCTGTATAAAAAAAGTAACTATCATAACTTTTTTCTCTTATAGTACAAAAATAATTTATGGTGTTGGACATTTAAGTGAATGAGTGAAGTAGTAACCTACACATACTTGCTATCAAATTAATTTTCGTACCATTTCTAACCTTTGTCATCTGGAAAGAAGGCAAAACACATTGAGGGATTTTTGGAGGCTTATTTGCTTCCCGTGGAAAACATTTCATGAATAAACTATTTAAACATTTCTTTCTTATTACGATAAAGTCGGCTGATAGTGTCTCGTCTAATATCTACGGGCTTATCAAACATTTTCAAATCTAAACAAAACCGCTTCAGAAGTGCTAACGTTACTGTGAACAGCATTAACTAAACTACTGCACAAATCTCACTTGCTACAGTTAGCAACAACTTATCTGATGAAAAACGCACAATTACCCGACTGTTGCACTGTGGCATTTTTTTATTAGTCTCTTGGCAGTGAAGTATGCGTAGTTTACCACACACATATACGTTGACCAGAATTCATGTGCCAAACTCTGGGACAGGATTGTTTATGTAAAATGAAGGGAGGTTACACTGACCAACACTATTGTGTGGTGAATATTAAGGGAGCTACAGGTATTTTAAATCAAAATTTTAAAATACAATTTTTTAAAAATACTAAAAAGTTTTTAAGAGATGGAGCCACCAAAGTTGGCATAGAGCTCTAAGAATCGGAGAAAATTAATCTGTGAAAATGTGGTTGATGCAACATTCCCCTTCACTGCTTATGTAGGGGTTATTCAACCTATTTGTGTAAGTAACTTTTAGACACTAAGCTGTAATAAAATATTAAATGCATATCATTGCTTATCTGCTGACTAGGCCATATGTGTGACAATGGTACCACCACAATACATTATTTGCTACACATCCAGTTCCCGGTCTACACAATAAACCATTCTATTTTTATTTATTAAAGCCTATGATGCATGATCAAATTGTTTATTTCTGTGCGAAGTCAAGTAATGGCTAGCTAAGGCGTATTTTCGCGGTAGTTAGCTGGTCACAAGTGTTTGTTCGCTAAAACACCCGTCTGTAAGTGAAAATGGCGGCCTTTTTTAGTCACGAGTATACGAAGATTGACTTTCACTTAAATAGCACTGTTCATGCCCTTCTCAAAGGGTCTTCCAGGATTTACACCCTTTCATTTTTCAACAGCTGGAAAAAATACACAACCGAAAATTACTAAACAGCATCTTGTAAACAGACCTCTTAACTGACCTCGGAACTTGGTGTGAACTATATATTATCGGTACTTACCATAAATTCCTGGTTAACATTACTATGCAAACACCATAACAGGAATTTAAAAAGCACAAAAACAAGCTTGTATTCAACCAGAACTTGTACTAATTAACTTAATTAAAAAAATAGAAGTAGTCATGTACTCGTTCCAGCAAACACAGCTGTAACTTCTGTATAAGAATTAATCTTCTTTTAAAGTGCTATAAGGTGTATTTACACAGTTGAGTTGACAGCAGATTTTTACAACCAAGTATTTTCACAACTTTGGTAGCAGTAGTGTGAGCAAACACCAACTCACACTGCAACCAGTTTCTTACAGTTTGCCGTTTATTTCAGGGGTTATGCACGTAGGTGTTGTGCAAGAGAGCCGTTGTCCTCAAAGAAATCCATACTCAAGTTTCTGTTCTGGCACCTTCTGTCTATTGCGCATCATTTTACTCCAAAAAGAAAAAAAAAACTTTCAATGCTCATAAATTACATCTGCCATGTGGAAAAGACACAATCTTGAAAATTAAAAAAATTATTACTGGTGAGCCGCATGTTCGCCTGCCAAGAACATTTCGCAAAATAAATAAATATGTGAATTATGCATCAATAATGTTCACATGGCCATAGGCCACGAACTGCCCGAGCTACATCTCCTTACACGCCCGCTCATTTGCACTGCTACTGCAGCACAAAGTTTCACCGAAGGAAGCAAACACAAGAAGGACGGGGCCTGGTCATCTGTCGCAGAGGTGCCATCCAAACGGGGTTCACAGCCTCGGATTCATTGAAAACAAGATGGCATACTTCCAGGAATGTTCTTGGTAGAGAAATTATTTATTTTGAGGTGCAAGACTTATTATGTTCAAATTGTTTTTCAAGTTCCCGAAATTTACCAATTAGAATCACGTTTTTCATGACATGTAAAAATATTATAATAAATAATAGAATTTAAATACCGGTACACATAAATATTCTGTGCTCACTTTCTTAGAAATTGCCCAACGTCCTTTGCTCATTGTCCCCCTCTACCTGCCTGTCTGGCCACTAATCACCATACCTTAGCATTCTTGAGCACAAATCAAGAAATTTGAAATAAATGGAGTTACAATGATTTTACACATAAAAAGTTACTTAAATAAATTCCATAACATCACATGCTGATTCAAATGAGTCAAACACATTAGTTAATCATGAAATTTAATACTTATGTGGAACTTAGTACACCCTTATACAGTGATCTCCCAGTTTAAAGGTCTTCCAATTTAACGATTCTTTCACTTTAACAACTGTATTTTTTGGTCCCATCTAATGTCCCAACATACTTTGATCATTCAGTTTAAAAACTACTTCAGTTTAAGGACAATTTTTTTCAGTCCCCTGAGTCTTTAAACTGAGAGATGACTGTACTTATGGTTTTGTTATACATTCAATAACTTAAATAATGTTACATGGAAACATAATTACGCATCTAATTATTCTTTTATTCTTGCACCCCGAGCAGTACTTTTGTTTGGTTACCAATAGTGAAATTGACTCTCGGCTCACCGTTATTAATCACACTCGCTATTCCATATTTACTTAGTTTTAACAAGGATGCTGGTTTAGCAAGCTTTACATACTTGGGTTTCCACTTTCAATCAATACATACAACATACATGAAAATCTTCCTTTAGAGACAGTGGCTTAGGAATTATATCAAAGGATCATTATTTTAAATTGAATGTTGTCTCTGCTCTTGCTGAGCACTGAGGTCAAGCCAGGGTGACAAAAGCACATCATTGAAATAACACACATAACATGCCAAGCCAGTTGTACTCTGCTCCTGATATGTTGAGAGTTGCAACCTCGACTTAAGATAGTAGCATCAAGCAATCATAAAAAAAATTATAGGGTGGCACCCCTGGACACACTACAATATAGAGTACAAATAGTGTGGGGTTGAACGATACCAAATCTTACCAATCCTGTTTGAGACGTTCCATATGCTAGAAGACATATCAAACACTGTATTGCTAACTAGGAAAATAATAATAATAATAATAATAAAAAACTTGAAAATAACTATGGAAACTTGGCAGCCAAAAATACTCAGAAATTATTTTGATGAAAGAATGCTGAACTTGAAGGTAAAAATTAAGAAAAATAAATAAAAATATTAGATGATATTCCCCAACACTGAAGCAATACCCTGATATCTCCTCACAGTAATATAATTCCTACTAATACAGTACAAACATTTTAAATTTAGGGTTCCTGTAGTAAAAATATATGTACAGTACTGTAATTGGTTTGCACTGTGCTATCGTTCAATTTATTGTGGTAGAGTGTTGTGTGTTTTGTTTTTATAATCAAGTGATATATTTGTGCTGTCTGTGTACGTGCTTTGTTGTGCACTGCTGTTTTTCTTTTGTTTTGTAAACACTGTAGTGGTGGAATCACCTACTCTGCTATCTGGTGTCAGTCGATATAAACGTGTGGTGTTGTATCGTCTCGTTGGTAGTAGCCGATGTAACGTGACAAATGTTTTTCACGATTAAAATGATTGGTGACTGAGTTACTAATGTTTCTCATTAATTATCAACAGGTTATGGGCCCAGGATCCGCAAGAGATTGTTGCATGTGGATTGGGATAGAGAAAACGTTAGGCGTCGCATAACTAAAAGTGTAGCAGTCGCGTTTTTGTACAGCAATATATCCTACAAAAATGGCGTCGCGGATGCTCGGGATAAAATGCCATTTGTGTGTTACATAATAATTCAAATTTTTTATCCTCTCGTCTGAGAGTGCATTTTACTACCGTAGCGAAAATGGATGTATCCAGGGTAATGATTGACAAGTTAGAGGGTCAATCTAATTGGACAGACTGGAAATTCCAAGTCATAATACAGCTACAAGTTCATGGATGTATGGACGCCGTAGAGGGAGGACAACTACCACCTACAGAAGCAACGGACACGTCAGATACTCAGGTTGGGAAGAAACATGAAGAGGCATCTGTAAAGA
>PNEQ01032917.1:0-109646 GCA_003012365.1 Medauroidea extradentata
AAATCGTGGTGTCCGCATTGTTGCATGAACACCACAGTTCCGGAAATGTGGCAGGAGAGTACCTGTATCTCGAAGACGCTGGACGATTCGTGCAAAAATAGTATGTGCTGGGTGCCGTCTGTGTGGAAATCTTTCACGATACATTCGTGCAGCTAACCTGCCACTGCACTTAGCTTCACCATAAATCAATACCATATCGCTAAGCTCAGCATGCCCGTACCTTTCCATGTTCAATGTCTCACGGACGTTTGGTTTTGGTTGCAACCCAGTTATTGTCAATAGTATGACGAGCCCACACATCCCGGCACGTCAGAGTGTACCTCGTCGCAGTCTAATGGGTACTCCGGCATGCATTACACGCTAAACGGAGGAGGACGTGGGGAGTGTGCATGTATCAGGGCCAAGCCTCAGACAACATACTCTTTACAGAGTACAGAACACAAAACCGTCTGTTCATCACGGAGGGAATGATATTGAAAAACCTCAATGGTGACTGGCATACGTAGAATTATGCGCTCCAATGTTTACCCTTCTTACATTACACGCATACTAATTTGTGTACATTACATTGTTCACTTCATTTGGTTTCGTACTATTACTGTGCAGAATAATTATACTTGTGCAGTACATTTCAATATCCCCACAACATTTACTAACAAATTCGTTCTGCTACACCAGCCATCTATCAGTAACTGTTCGTAGCTCACACAACGTCGCCCATGACGCGTTGTAGGTTTACAAACTAGCGTGGGGTACGCGTTTGTTACTAACTACCGCGTCGTTCAGCCACACCACCTGTGTAGTACGAGTTGCCTACGTGGCAGTCCCCTAACACTGTCTTGCCGATTTTGTTGTAAATGCTTCACTTTACAGTGTAACAACAAAACGACCTTTTTGTTCATCGGGGTCTCTTGATACAAATTATAGCATTGCATGTCCATAACATCTGATGGCACCAACGTCTAAGCCGAAAAGGGGGTGACCACCCCCATTATTTTGATGAAGGTGTACGTTATTCGAAACACATTTTTCACGGACTGTCGATAAGTGTTAGCAGAACACAGTATCCGGCGAATTATGATTTAATGTTATGTTGTTTACGATAGTTTGAAATTCGTTTCTCGAGGGCGTGTTGCTCCCTTACGAAGTGTGCTAAGCGAAAAGTCGTCTTACGTAACTGTACTTCATTTTCGACAAGGAATCACCACACGAAGTTTGTAACATACTTTTGTTTACACCCTGTATATATAGACATATATATATATATATATATATATATATATATATATTCACTAATGATAGTGTTAATGTGAGAGGCGGCTATACCACCACAGCATTTAGGTATAAGGCAGTGCAATAAAATTACCGTTAAAGATACCTGTAGTATTATTAACTTGCACAAATGGCAAAAGTCTGGAAGAGAAAAATTGTTCAAGCGTTCAAAAAGTGTACTTATATTCGCGACTGCCTGTGTATAGTACATGGAGGTGCATTACCACTTGTTTACTGCTTTCCTTTTAAAATATTAGCCACAATGTCAAGGTGGCCGCCTGGCTGAACGTATTTTGCGAGATCGAGGCCCAAAATAACTGATGCGTTAAGGACGAGACGGCACAGGCATCATTCATCATCCTAGCCTCTAGACGCAAGTCACTGAACTGGCGTGCAAGTCTTCTCTCCTGTATGAGACTTTCAGTGGTGAGCCTATTATTTTATGGCATATTATTAAACATAAAAGTTTATTATACCCTCCTATACCTTTTATAAGATAATGCGCTGAGATTTACACGCCTAAATATGCCGCGAAAACTCCTCTATTCGCCAGTTTTGGCCGCTAGAAAACATGCTTTAATGAGTAGTAGTGCACTTGACATGGGTATACAAATGCGTAATGTTCTTTAAATGCTTTTCCTAAGCAGACGTCACTCATGTGCAGTGAGCAGTTTTAGAATATTCTGCTAACGACCGAAGCTCTGCACAGAGCTCCGCTGCCTCTGCAAACGGCTACCTTAAGGGCGCTCATTTACATTTCATTCCCAAGTTACATTTTCCGCACCGCCACCCTACGCCCGAGGCAGTCAGCCCCCTGCCCCCACCCCCTGCCCATCACCCCCTACATTCACCAAACAATCCGCCCTTTAGTGACTTTATTTGACTGCGAGTAGATGTTGAAATAACTGTAATGAGACAACTTTTTGTGGCCAATCTAGACAAGCACAAATTAATGCTCAACCGGGCATGGAAATCTTACCCAGTACCTCTGATACCGTAAGCCGATACACAGCCGGCTACACTACGGAGCGCATACGGCACGCAAGGAATGCCGGACTCAGGTGCAACGCGCTATAGGTCAGGGCTATGCAGGTAACTCATGAATACGTGAGCAGGTGTGGTTGCTCGAGCACAGCTGGAGGTAGGTCTGTAAACCATGGTGCGCCTGACAATGGAGTCAACAAGGGGGGAGGGCCCTTGCTGAGTAACCACCTATAACTCATCTCCAGCGACTATTTTAATGACCAACAGCTTGCGCCAATTGCCAAATCACGAAAGTTTAATGAGGGTGTTCCTATACAAGACCACGATCAGAAAGAGAAATTCAGGAAGTCCTATACAACTTTATACGATCAGAAAGGGATATTTCAGTCTACTACGGCATTCCTATTGAACACTATACGATCCCAGAAAGAGAAATTTCAGTCTAATAGGGTATTCCTATACAACAATGATCAGAAATAGAAACTTCACGTGGCTGTGAAGGGGTGAAAATGTTTTTTTTTTTTTATGAATCGTTGATTTACATTAACCCAATTGGATATCATCGTGGTTTTCACTTCGATTGAATTCTTATACGATTGCGTAAAATTTAATTTCAAGTTTCTTTGAAACTTGATCCCGAATGAGGTGAAAAAGCGTTATATTGTTTTCGATTAGCCCATGATATTTATCTTACTAGTTAAGATTATCGAGGTGTGGTTTGCTTCACAATGATACTTGCGTAAATACGTTAAACGTTATCTACGTTACTGAATATGATAATTAAGTTACCACGAAGATAACAGTGGTGTAAACCATTCAAGGCCGGCGGTCCGAAAAACAAGTACGATCATCTAGTAATTATTTGTACGGCAACCATATCGACAGGTATTGTTGTACAACCTCTATGTGCCTAGGGAATGGTTATTTTATTTAATTTTTTTAATACTCTTGACATTACGTGGCACAGTTGTTTGTAGCTCCGGTCTACGGTTCGGGAGGTTCTTGGTTAAAATGCAGTGTAATTGTGTGCAACCTGCAATTCTGACACCTAAGAAAAGCAAGGCTGATGAAATTAGTGGCACATGAAAATAAAGTCGTTTGAAGAGGTAAAAATCAATAACGCACAAATCTGTAAAAATTCATTATGCAGCCCATTCAGTGGATAAACGTGGTCACTTTAAAAGGAAAGCGGTATTAAATCTGTTTATATTCTCGGAGCACGGGTATTAAAGTTCATACAGCACACAACCAATAGTTTTTATTTGCTGTGACTGGAACCGTGTTGCCGGAGAATACACTAAGAGTTAAAAACATCCTAACACTGACCACTCAGTAGAGCTGCAACTGTGCGCGTAAGGCATTGAAACAATTTTGTGCAAATTTCTTTTCGCCAAAATGTTTTGGCTATGTACGACATAAATATGTATGCAACATTGGCTGGTTTCTGACGCGGTGACAAAACACTTTTTTATGCCTGGAAAAGGTGAATTTTTTACTAGCCCACAATCCACCAGGAGGCGTCAAATGTAAGTAGCGACAAACACAATTTTCGTTATTACCTCTACATTACATCTGCTGTTGCTTACTGCAAAAATTCGTTCTTACTGCAAGGTAAAACATATATAGCCTAGTGTAATGCAATTCCTAAAATAATTTCGCGACAAGCATAAATTAATAAATTATAAGGAAACGATTTTACGAATCCAATCTTGAAAACCGACGTTAATTTGCACAGTAGTTACAGAATATTCTTACTACTTTTTTTTTTCGGACTGTATACCATTGTGACAAAATGTAGCAGAGTAAAAATTTGATGCAGTAGAAAATAATAAAAAAAAAACAAGCCAGTGCTAGATATTGCCAACCAGTTATCATTTCAAGTAAGAAATAAAGTCAACATTTCCAAAAACTTCGGAAATTTATTTTACATTTTAGCTGTGTTACTAAGAACTGACAAAAGCTTCATATTGGAATATATTCTTGTACAAAATAAGGTTATTACTTATGGTCTTACACATATTGTAAAATTTTTATGAAGAATCGTCATTCATTGTTTATGAGAGGATTTTCATATAGAAGCTCTTTTATGATGGCTGTCTCCGTAAATAAGACGTAATATTGACAACTTATCAGTAAAGTTGCTTTATGACCTTAATTTGTTTTTCTCTATACCAACAAAGGTAACCTTATTATATCTGGATTTGGAGAAGTTTGATGCTGAGCATTTGGGAATATTGGTTAGTTTTGGTGGGTAGCTTACATAATTGTTACGAAAATAATGTAGCGTGACTCACTAACAGATCGGTCACTCTGTTGCAAATCGGGCTTCCTAAGGACGGCCGAAAACTGGAAAAATTTCAGACACAATTCAATAATTTGTGTTCTAAAAGACAATCAGCATAGCCGTGGTATCCTAAACAGTACATACTTAAAATTTTACATAAGTCTTGTCGTTCGATAAGACTTCCTGTTTATAAGGACACGTGATTCTCAAACAATATTTTATCTAAAATGCTGTTAATCTAATGAAATCAGAAATTAATTATATATAAATTATAGATTATACATTAGAGAATAATATTCTATGTTATAGATTAATATTTTCTTAAGGCCACGCGTGAAAGTTTTTGAGTGATTCAAAAATTGTAATCCAAAGTAGCATAATTTTCACATCGAAGAATTCCTACAATTTTTGTCACGATTATATAATAATTTTCACCTTTTTTTTGCGGCAATGAGCCTAACGTTTTTCAGATTTTTGCACCCAAATTAACACTAATTTTGTTAAGAAAATAAACTATAAGCAAGTAATATAGTTTTTTGCGAACGAATGGTGAAATAAGTTTGCGAAACGCCTACAAATAATCGTGTGTCGCATACTGCTCTTAGTCGTGAATATTTTCAAAACATCCCGTTAGAGAGTTTTAAATTATGTTGCACCAATGTGATATAAACAACCGAGCATGGCCGAAACTTAAAATAAGATTTTGGATTTGCTCTGATAAATATATAATAATAGTTTATTTATATAGGTAATTTAAAGGAGGTTTAAAATCCCACTATATTAAGAAGGCTATGTTATTATTTTATATGAAGTGATAGCGTTAAAATTTTACACTACTTAAAAATAAATTTCTTATCACGGATGATAGGGGCTATACGAACTTTAGTTTATATCTTTACTAATGCATTAGCTTTTACTTAAGAATAATGCAAAACATTTGGTGACAATGTATGAGCGTCGTTTGCATTACTATTCCGTTTTCTGAACAGAATTTCAAGTCTGCAGAAATATTGATTGCTTTATTTTTGAAAATCATATTTTCCAAGCACTATCTATAATATTGAACTTATATTTATAATGTATATTTTATAAAGACTCATATTACTCGGTAGAATGTACGTAAACTAATAATTTTTATATGTTATCACACGGACGACCGAACTTTATGAGTCTTACTAAATACATCCATACGAATGAATGATCTGTACCAATCTAATGAAGTTATCCTGTAATCACTTGCTGCATAGCTTCCTATGTTCGATAGAGCTCCAGGAAGTATTTTGAATGAAAATTATGTAAGGAATTAATTGGAATTTTTCATGTCAGAGAGTCATAAAGACCTTATAATTATTTTAGCTTCTAATGATTGCTTAAAACTAAGCTGACCTAACACCCTTGCAGTCACTCTCCAAACAATTATTCTGACAAATAATTAGTAACGTGGTAGAGGTTTCAACGACTTAGTTCGGAAATGACTTTCGGATGTATGTACGCCCTACATTCAGTTACCATACACGCTAATGACTGTGAAAAGTAAGTAAACGTATATCACTGAATAAAAAATTTTGTAGAAAGTCTTCGCTGCAAAATTATTTCGTAGTAATCGCTAAGTAATTTTGTGGTAGCCAAAATATTATAGTGGTGTCGACAAAATATTTTTGTGGTGACAACAAAATTAATATACTCCCAACATATTTTTTAGCCGCCACAAAATATTTTTCTCCGTGTACTTTTGCATATTTTGTAGCTGTGATTAAAAATATTTTTTTGTTCGCAATCGTTTTGAAAATGTGTTACGAGAACTAACTTCAAAATGTAGTCTGCAATAATCGCAGAGCTCCATTTACTGCTAACAGCAGCTAAGATAACTTACGAGCGTTCCTTTCGACACCGAGGCTGCTGGCCAGAAACTTACAATGGTAAACTTACGACGGGGAATAAGAACGAGAGATTTTTAGTCAGTGCTAAACATCGAGGTCTTTAGCACTGGTGAGGGGTGACATAACGCGAGTATGGAGCAACGCAGGGATGAGAAGGCGGAGGAAACGGAAGATCCCCGAGAAAGCCCGCCAACCTACGGCCTCGTCCGGCACGATTCCCACACGTGAAAATCCGGGGACCGACCCCGCTGAGAACCGAGCTCGGATCGTCATGATGGGAGGGGAAAGGCCTGATCATTCGGCCACGGCGGCCCCTATGGCGACTGGGTTGGAGGCTACACATCGCATTACTTCACGCTGAATCTATTTGTGTGCAGGACGTATAAAGTTTAATTAAAAGTAGACTATATAAACATGGCGAAATATATGCCGAACCTAGCCATTAGATTATATAATTAGAAATGATGATTCATCACGATAAAACCTGACTGTTTTCTGGGCTCTAACGTACGTTCTACCATAAGACTATTGGCTTTCACTTGTACATGGAGCTATTAGGGCCTTCCCTACTCGACTGAGCCAATGAGATTCCCGGCATTGTAATACTTGGTGTCTGTTATTGGTCTGCAGATAACTGAGTTGTGTCAGACGTATATAACCCAATCATTAGGGACCCTTGTTTTTCGCGAAAAGAATTTTGCCTCACTTTGTTTCCGTGTCTTACGTGCACATCTGCAGTTCTGCTTCGTATGGTCAGCGATTGGATATTTTAACTGTCACTAGCCTCGAGATTCTACCGGCAAATCACAAACGTGTGTTGTTGCTGGAAAGTTTTTGTAATTGGCTCAGTAAAATGAGATACGGCTCTTCACACAGACACGCTGCCAATAACCATGAAGCAGAATTGTAGATGTGCACGTAGGGCACTGAAACAAACTGGGGCAAAATTATTTTCGCGAAAAAACAGGGTCCCTACTAATCATATATGATGCAAGAAACTACGGCGTTTTATAGGATATTTTGGCACAAAAAATTTTCGCGCTATACCATCATATCTAATTATAATATTAAGTGGAGAAAATTGAGGTAGTGTAAGAAGGAACCTGGAAACATGTGAATGTTTTAAAGGTTTACTGTCCTGTATAATTACTTCTAATTACTATTTACCTTATATTTTGCGTAGTACGATTGATTTCTATAAAGATTATTGCGAATTTAAAATTGTTATTATTGAATGTAAACATTTTGTACACAGTAAAAAAAATTGTGGATTTAAAAAGAATTCTTTGGAAATTAGTTTTAAAAAAAGTGTAAGCTTTACAGGAAACTAAAGGAAATATGTAAACGTTATTGTATATTAACCAATATTTTTGTATATTTATAGATATTTTTGTGTACTTGAAAAAAATTGTTGCTTGTTTACAATTTAACTTTTGTACATTTTACAACAATTGTTTAAAGTGACATAAAATAATTTTTGCCAACTAGTTTCCATAATTTATTTGCAAAAGTACAAAATAATTCGTCGAATGTGACAAACTTTCCAAAGTTACTTTGTTTTACATCGAATAATCCGCTCATAAATGTATCCCTTTAGTCTCCTTAGATATTTGGAAAATTTAGTCCACTTTGATGACTTGCGACATTCTTGTTGTTGTGCCTGGACTGATAATTATTTAGAATTCCGTGTACGAATTTTTTTGCTAAATAGTATGTGATAAGCATTTTATCATGTTAAAGTGCGACATCTTAAGGCCTTGTTACGGAGTTTTGCAGTGATTTCGAAAATATTTTTTATTGCTACCTAATACTCATATCGAAATTTCGCTGCCCAGTTTTGACACTTATATGTTATAATTTGTAGCTGAATTTTTTGTAGAATTATACTGAACGGTTTTTTAGATTTCATTACCCAAAGTACCACGTTTTTCGTCGTGAAAATAAGCAAAAATGAAGGAAATTATTTTTTTTTTTGCTGGTGAACGGTAGGCTTACATTATTTTTAAAAAAACGCGTCCCCAGTATTGTGCATCGTGTGATTGCACATTGACTCAAATTTTTTCAAAACTTTTGGTTAGAAAATATTTGAGTTATTGGCACCAGTCTGAAAAAAATTCGGGAACAAGCCCTTAATTTAGCTAGCTGCCTGACAAGCGTTCCATTTGTGTTCAGCTACTGAGATTGCTGAGTACTGATGGAGTTCCATTTGGTATATTACTGCACAGTAAAAAAAATTTAGTACTTTTACAAAAAGGTTTTTTTGGAAACCAGTTTCCAAAAAAATTTTTTGTAAAACTACTAAAATATTTTGTAAATTTACAAAAAATATTGTACATTTACAAATTTCTTTGTATATTTACAAAAATTTCTGTAAATGTACAAACAAATTTTGTATATTTTCAGATAATATCTGGTTCATTTTACAATAATTGCTTGTAATGTTACGAAATTTTTTTTTTAAACTAGTTTCCAAAATTTTTTTTGTGAAAGTACGAAATATTTTGTAAAATGTGAAAGGTCTTCTAGGTTTATTTTGTTTCAATTCGAAAAATATACTCATTAGCATTATTTTACTAGTTCCCAAAGTTGTTTACGATATTTGTAACCACTTTAAAAGATTTCTGACATCGTACTTTTATAATCTGACTGATAATGTTCTGATATTACGTTACAAGAATTTCCTTGTAAATGTACAATTTTTTTTTACTGTGTGCCCAGTAGTCTCAACAGCCAATGGAATGCAATCAATATAAAACACTGTAAAGCCTAATACCTGATTATGGAATACATTTTACGTTTAATTTTGTAGATGGCTATGATAAAACAACGTTTTCTGGCAGTTTACTTGTGTGAAGCAACGCAGATAGTCGTGACTCTGTACGGCTTCGTCACGTTGCTTATTCCCGTGCCTCAGAAGAATTTTTCTCCTCTCCCTATGAAGTACTGGGAGGGGCGGGTGAGGCCTGCATAGTTTGTGGAAATATTTCTCTTGACATGGGTTTATGCGGTTGTTATGCGTGAAGGGACGCCTCTAAATCAATCAGACGACCGATAGAAAAAGTGGATGGGTGTGAGGGGGAAGGTTGAAAGGCGTGTCGTAGGAAAAATATCCTGGCACACACAGATATGTTGTAAGTTGCTGGACCCAAAATGATCTCTGCTTGGCAGTGTCGTGGTGCCGCAATATTTCTCCTTGTGTGGTCGCGAAGGTTCTCGGACTAGAAGATGGTGTTAGAAGTCGTAGGGGGGAAAGGGTGGTAAATAAAAACTTACAAGTGGGGAAGCGACAAGCGAGAAACACTGTTGTTCCAGCTCCCGGCTATCCGCATCCGCACGGCAGCCCGATAAAAATAAATAACTAAAATCGCGCGCGTATTTTCTGATTTTCGTCGGCTGTGATTTACGACCAGAAGTTGGTTCCAGTTTTGAAAACACGGCGTCCTTCGTCAAGGATTAAACCCTGCCATGAAATACGTATGCATTTATTATGTTTATTTTTACAAAAGTGAAGTGAGAGTTTTCTTCCTTGCAGTCTTTGAATTGCCAGACTGTTACTATAAGAAGCAATACTGTACATGGTAGGCCAGTTTCAAATAGGCAAACTCCTCAGCCTTATCTGGAAGTCCTGAACCTCATGGAACCAATATTTTGATAACGCTTATCTTACCGAACAATATTGTACAGTAGTCCTGTGGCACCTTGATACTTTATAACTTACATATTCTTAAAAAGATTAATATATTCTTAGGACAATAAAAATAACATGTATCAACATGAATTAACGTAAAAAAAAGTATTTGCAATAATTATGCTATCCCAAACAAGAGTAAAAAAGATTAACTGATCGCCACTGTTTTAATATATATATTGATTATTTGTAACATAAATTTAGAAACGGTTGCTCAGTAGTTGACACCGTTTTTTGTGTTGGCTACATATTTGGAATATGTATTTCATAGTTCACGACGCTGGACAATAAATCCAAGCCACTAAGCTATAAATTCAGTCCCCGAGTAGAACCATTTCAAAATATTATATACAAAAACCGTTAAAGGAAGCTCTTAGTCGTCGTATGTAACATTAATAATATGCACGTATCAAGCAAGTAGAACTTTTTCATTAAGTACGGCAGTAGTTTTTCGGGGCGTGTTGAGAAACCACCCCACATATATATATATATATATATATATATATATATATATATATATATATATATATATATATATATATGTGTGTGTGTATGTATGTATGTATGTATGTATGTTTGCATGTTTGATGTGTAGCCTATGTATGTATGCATGTATGTATGCATGTATGTACGTACGTATGTATGATATATATGTATGTACGATACGTATGTTTGATATGTATGTATGATATGTATGTCTGTATGATATGCATGTATGCGTGTTTGGTGTGTATGTACGAATGTATGCATGTATTCATGTATGTACGCATGTATGTATGTTTGGTATGTATGTATGTTTGTATATATGTATGAATGTATGCACGTATGCATGTATGCGTTAATGATATAAATGTATGCATGTTTGGTATGTATGTGTGTATGTGTGCATGCATGTATGTGTGCTTATATGTATGTATGTATGCATGTATGTATGATATGTACAGTACCAACCATGAACATAGGGCCACCCATACATATAAGGTACACCCGTCCGGGATTCATAATATTGATTGGAGCGACTTTATGAATGTTTTTCTGAATGTAATCGCCATAATCTTCAGTTTTGTTCATGTAAACTTTTTTGTATCTGCTTTTATTTACTAACTGTGAATTTATGAATATATTGCAAATCTAAAAAATCACTACATCTTGCAGTATACAAAAGCAAATAAAACGAAAACTACTTCAGGTATGTTAATGTATTTCGTTTGTGTAGCATAACGTTTATTAACGTAAAATACCATGCAGGATTCACTGCGGGGAAAAATTATCTGGAACTTTTTTTGCCTTTTTGTGCATAATAAACACAAGGGAAAAACACTCAAAAACCCACTTTTCACATCTGGGTGAAATCGTGTTTTAGACACGTGGTATAAATGTTACTGCTACTGCTACTTCTTGCCAAACACATCTACTGATAAGCCTAAGCGGCAAACACACGGCGGCTCAGTCAAGACCACAAAAATATACACACGGAATTAGTGGAATACTTATACAGTTTCTCTGTATTTTAAAATCCTTTCTGTGGCTGAAAAGGAAGATGTATTAATTTTAATTTACTGTGATTCTTTCAAAGTATTTTACGTTAATAAATATTCTACTTAACAAACAAAATACATTAACATACCTGAAGTAGTTTTTGTTTTATTAGCTTATGTATACTGCAAAATGTAGTGATTTATTAGATTTGCAATATATTCATAAATTCATAGTTTGTAAACAAAAAAAGATACAAAAAAGTATATTTGAACAAAAATGAAGCTTATGACGATTACATTAAGGGAAAAATTCACAAAGTCGCTCCAACCAATATTATGAATTCGGGGCGGGTGTACCTTATATGTATGGGTGGCCCTATGTTTTGGTTGGTACTGTATGTATGCATGTATGTATGTAGTGTGTATGTATGATATGTATGTATGAATGTATGCTTATGTATGTATGTTTGAAACGTATATGTATTTATGTGTTCCACGTCCAGGTATTATTTTATGTATGTTACTTAAAGTAAACGGTAAACGTAGATTCACGTTTGTAATGCTCGGGATTTGAACCTGCACCCACAATATGCAGGTCAGAACAGTAGTAGTAAGGTGGCTGTGTAGCGCAATAGTTGAGTAACTCCGTGTTATGTTGACACATTGTGCACGTAGAATGCCACCGTACAACACTTGCCACTAACATTTCCGTCTCCAATTTATTCCGGCATTCGCGTGGTATATCAGATCTGGCCTAGAAAAAATATTTCCTGTAGAATTGCTCAGTACCAAAACTTCTAGCACTTTGATGTCTTGTAAGAGAATGAAAATCGTTGAACAGTTAGGACAGCCTGCAAGAAATTAGCTTAGCCTCAACAGATTAAAGTATAAAAATGTTATTCTAGTCTGCAAAAGGCGTACAGTAAAGCTAATCTATCATTCACGTGTAATACTTAATATTGCGTCATCGTCCACGCACGTGACGGAATCACAAAGTTATCACATAATCCAATTACACAAGCAAGTAGGCTAGTCAGCGCAGATGGTAAATTACGTTGCCATATCGTTTTCTACGGTCATTAATTTATCCGGGGATTATACATCTTTTGGAGGCATTCGCAAGATGTCTGACATAAATGACTTAATTTTATTTTAAGTTTACTTTTACCAACTTGCTTTCAAATGGATGTTTATAGACGCAGAATTAAGTTAAACTTATATTATATTCAGACCTACGTAATTCCATATTAATTTTAACAAACATAGGTATACTGCCACAAAGTTTTCTTTATTTATATATTTTTGTTTCACTGCTGGTTTTTTTTTTTTTTTTCGTTGCAATCAAAACATATATTTTGTTAAACATACATTTTGCCGTACAAATTGCAACTATTTTACGCTAGTAATTAGTTCAGAAACATTTTGATGAGAACGGAAACGTAATTATTTTTTCTTATATTTGTTCGTGTGTATAAAGAAAATGGTTCTATTTGACAAAGCTGTTTTGGAGGGGTTTAGATGAAAGAAAAATGTATTCCAGGCAAAAAAAAATTGTACACTGGGAAAATCTATTTAACATACCGCATTAGCTTTAAAAGGCAATAAACTGCATGCCTAGTGGTTCCAGACAGCGACGTGAAACCATCTGTAAGCTAGAGCTGCTTCCTGATACGCCAAATCAGAACAGACACAAGAAAGAAACAGATCATGTAGTTCGATGATACATGCTGCGTAGCGAGCCAACCACAAGTTGGCTTACTTCGTAACATGTAGGCCTACACGATTCTGAACACAGAGTCTGGAAAGGTTCAACTAAGTTATGCAACATCCTAACCCACGTAAAAATCAGGTTTACAGTAGTTTTACCATCGCGGATAAAATAATTTAGTTTATCTCTCTTATGATAAACATATTCGTCTATAGACTTCCTAATATTCCGTACTTCATGACATCTGACAACTATAGAGCCAGAGTTTGCGGTGTAAAGAGTTTTGCTCTATTTAGTTTCAATACCATACATGCACATCTGTAGTTCCTCGTCATGATCATTGATTGAATGTTGTAACTATCAGTCTTTTTGGGGTTCTGCTGTCAAATCACACACTTTAAACTTATTCAGATCGTTGCAGTCAAATGAAAGACGTGTCTGAACAATGAAACGCTGCCAATAACCATGAAGCAAAGCTGCCAGTGTGAACGTAAGGCATTGAATCAAAATATTGTAAAAATATTTTCACAACAAACTGATTGCTCTACTAATAAAATCCAG
This sequence comes from Medauroidea extradentata, assembly GCA_003012365.1. Taxonomy (NCBI): domain Eukaryota; kingdom Metazoa; phylum Arthropoda; class Insecta; order Phasmatodea; family Phasmatidae; genus Medauroidea; species Medauroidea extradentata. The sequence goes on from PNEQ01032917.1 coordinate 13,856, forward strand.
GCCACATATGTTAGACAAGTTTAAATCCTGTACATAGGATGAGCCCGAGGAAAATATTGCTTTAATTCAAATCCTTAAAAGTTATCTACGTAAGCCTCCTTGATGTCCGACCAACTGTCTAAACTTCGCCTTAAGCATATGCAACATCACGGATTTATTTTATAGAAGAATTGCTTAGTATTGAAGTAAATGAAGTTATTTTTGAAAAGAGTCTTCTGATTTTACCGTCTTATTTTAAAGATAAGTATTAGATCAGGGTCAGGGGTATAGGCTAATGTGTGTGTATGCCAGTGAGTGTGTTGGGCAGAGAGAGGGGGTGCAGCCAGGCTGTTCACTTGGAGCTGTGGTTTTACAAGGTGACTGTCCTGGTTCACTCGCTAACAGCGTGCATGGCCAGTTCCCCGGGCAGAAGAAGCCAGACGGCCGTCTGTATCTCATGGCTGGTGATGGTGGAGTGCTTCCGCGAACCAGGAAATTTACCGATTCCTCCCCCCTCCCCACGGTGCACACCGGACGTTCGTAAATGGTCAATTTACTTTCAACCGGTTGAATCGATATATCCACCGGTTCAACCGACTTGAAAATCCGGTGAGTATGGAGGATCTGCACCGGAATTTCCACCGGTAAAATTTCGAATACACACTGAAAAAAGAGTATAGTTGCAGGAACAATACTTCTGTTAAAATAGGGACAACAGTACAGTTTGGTTGCTGGCACTACTCTGGACAGTTCCTTCAACAATCAGTTTTGTAGAAGTTATCATCTGGTTCGTAAAAGCAACAAGGCTCTTTGTTCCTTCTGCAAAACAGATTGTTGAAGGAACTGTCCAGAGTAGTACCAACAACCAAACTGTTATGTTGTCCCTATTTTAACACAAGTATGGTACCTGCAACTATACTCTTTTTTCAGTGCAATCTCGGAAGAAAAAAAAGTTTGAAATAACTTTAATAATTGTGGAATGTGAGGTCAAAGAAAGCGAACTCACCATTTATACTTTACATGGAAAACTGTGTGTATTTTAAAATATGTACCTACTTAAAAATTAATAATGTATTTAATTTGTACATTTCAATTATAAACTATATTTACAATTACATATGATACTAAAGTGTTCAGATTGGATTTCTATCGTGGTATAAGTTACGTAACATTGGTAGATTCATCACAATTCATTCGCAACGGAAAATTTTCAAAATACCGTCAACCTCATGTTCGATAATGGCCTCAACCGGTGTACGTCGATGTTTCAACCACTGACGGGTCGACCGGTGAATTTCCGAAAACACGGATTGTTATACATAGTGTGCGAGGCGGGTGGCCTGTACTGCGATGCGCTCGAAAATGTCGTTCGCCAAGCTCATGCCACTGTACTATATTCCAGTGTCTAAGCGAACCAGCGTTAGAACTTTTTAGAAGTATATTTCGAAGCTCTCCTTCCTTTTACGCTTCTTTTTTGTCACACCTGTGATTTTTTTGACCTTGCCCGCTTTCTTGGCTGCCTTGCTGGTAGTCTTGGAAAGCACTTTTGTCGGTGCTCGATGCTGAGCAGCTCCTAACGACAGATCTACCCCAGATATATTATTTCCACATGGGACTTGATTACGCCTGACGTTCATTTGTTACTGGAGCACAGAAAAAAATCCGTTTTGTAATGACTACAAAATATTTCGTCTATACAGACTCTACCTAACAATTTTGTGATGAACACAAACATTTTACCATGTCCACAAAGATTATTTGTTATGTTCATTATTTTGTAATCACAAACAAACTACTTAGTGAACACTGCAAAATATTTGGTGCTCTTTACAAAAATGCTTCGTAGGGACTAAATTGACAAAATATTTTGCAGCCATTACAACGCCGTATTTTCCGTGTGTCTCGACCAATGCTTATTGAGGGGGGTTTTAACAAAACTGGTTTTCAACGAACGCAAACATTTTGAGAAGCTTTCGGCTTAAATTATGTTTTCTTAGCTTATCATTTAGTTTAATAAAAATTGTAATTTAGGGGCATAACTTGCTTGTGTAGGCCTAATGGCAAAAATAAAGTTTTTCATTAAATTATATTCGAATACATAGACTATATGGTTCAAAATTATCACTCTGTAACAAAACAGTTTTGTGAAAACGCCCTTCATTTCTAGTGTGCCATTACTAATCTTGTGATTCGTCTGTTAACAGCCGCACGCGACACAGCAGTCGTTGACTCCAGACACACATCAGGACGCTACATTGTTTTGTAAAATACACTGGCATAAAATACTCTCGCGATTTTCCAGTATTTCTACTGGTAACATTAGTTTGAGATTTGTTTTCCTAATGCAAGGATGTATTTTATTCACACATCAGTCGTAGCTCGTCAGGTGTACTGAAACTACAACCGATTCGCCCAGGTTATGCAATACGCACTATAAAAAACTTGGCCACGACACAAACTTGTTGCGAGGAAGAAAAGTTTACTTTAAATATAACTATTGCTGAGGCCTGAGAATTTCACGTAATTATCAGACAGAACACTTTTGCTGTTGGCCGACAGTGTGTTATACACCCCGAAGAATATTTTTAACCTACGTTATAAGGTCAATTGTAAAATTCTCTCTTGCTGAGAAAAATTTTGTGGCCACCATAAAACATTTTTTCATTTTGGACGTCACCAAATTTTTCTGTGGTGACCATAAACATTTTTGCTGCCTTCAGTAAACTTTTACATTGACTTCAAAACAAATGTGTAACCACTACTAAATATTTAGTGCGGTTGAAAGCGAGAAAACATTTAGAACAACTACAATGCCGGTTGCTCTATGTGTCCTGAAATGTGGGCACATAAATATACGAAGGCCCTGAGCCTATTTATTACGTCAGGGATTGTGTTCGGTTGTATAGGCCAGTAGATTCTAGCCTGCCGACAAAAATTAACGCGAAATTTGCTGGTCTCTCATTACAGAGTTGCTTTGCCACAAAGAAGATTTATGTTTAAAGTATAATAGCAAAAGTAGCAGAAAATTGTGTTGTCATTAAGTATTTTATTTTTCTTAATTTCTTCCTGATTCAAAATTTTGCAAAATTTTTTAGAAAACATTTCAATAGAGAATTTGCTTGTAACTTAACCTTTCATTTCGTACATTGTATTCGAAGTATTAAAACATAATTTTGAAATGATTCAGGTAATGTAAAATTTGAGGTAATAACTATCATCACATAATAAAGACTTAATAACGTCTAGTACCAGTTAAGTCTAATAATGTGAACCTAATCGTAAATTATAACGTTTCAGTTAAAGGAAATTGCGGGAAATCTGTCACGCCTTTCACGTATTATACGGAAATGAATAATTAATTTTAAAGAGGTGACACAGCATCTGGCAAACTTATAGTTAAAAACTATTTTCTTTGTAACGTAGAAAATATTATTGTTTTCAAAGAAACAAAAAAGGGCGAGCAAAGATATGTTTTTTAAACGTTTCTTTGTTGTAAGGCTATTTATCTAAAAAACCTTAAAGAATTTTTTAAGTTTGTCATGAGGAAAACGTTTCAATACGCGTAGGCACATTCGCTTCCCCACTGAGGCGGACGAAGTGAGTTTTTGTTTTATATTTTGTAGGCGTCAATTTTTTTCTTTATTCCTTTTAATACAGTAAAAGTAATTTTTGTGTATATAGATATTTAAATTTCTTGAAAGAACAGCTACAGAATTAATTTTTGTAATTCGTGAAGTGTAAGGTTAAAATAATTCAAGACAACTATTTGTAACCGCAGAAACTTAAACTTAAATTTAAGTTTTCGGTATGTCTAATAAGTTTCACAATATTTACACTGTAAAAGAATGTTCAAAAAGTTTATCAAACAAATAAACTCATCAACACTTACACCATTATGAAAAAAAGTTTTTTTTTTTTCGTAATGCCACAATTAATATCAATGAATTAGTGTAGTGTTTTGTAGAATATTTTTTGTAGGTGTGAATTCTAATGATTCCTCCAGTAGTTTTACGCGTTTTTTTTTTTTCAATACATAACTTTATGTCGTTCCTTCGGGACAAAGTCGGTTAGACCCAATATCTCTGTCAATAGCACAGTAAAAAACTTGATTTGACACAACAAAATTTTGTTTAAATGTGATCCACTGCAAACTAACTTTGCACACAAATGTTTTTAGCTTGCGGTAAAGAAATCTTGCCTTACAGCAAAGCAAATGTCGAAAACTTATGTTTTTCTTTACATTTTTTGTCTTAAAAATTTTTCATTGAAAATAATAAGTTTGTTTGTAGCAACGATAGTATTTTTTCAACCTAAACTTGTGTCAAAAACACCACAACTATATTTACCACAAATATATAAAATAAAATACCTTAACTACAACACATATTTTGACCATTACGATAACTTTAAAACAAACATTTTAGTAACGGTAAAGTAACTTTGCAGTGGCTCATATTTAAACAAACATTTTGTTGTTGTTGTTGTTGCATTGAAAGTGTTCTTACTGTGTAAGTGCCAACATTTAGTAGCTGATAATGCCGTCTAATAAGTAGGAAAAGGAATTATTCGCTAATTCAGTGACCTGTAGGGCCTATATTATAATCCGCTGTCACGTGCATATTCATACCCCGACTATTTGTCGCTATCGGATACTGGAACAGCAGACAATGAACGAATAAACAAGGCTTAAATATGAATTTAGGTTGTTCTGAATAAAATGAGCACTAAAAATGTAATCTTTGAAATATGTCACTAGCCGCTACTCTATGTAAATCAATATTAACTACGGTTTTCTTACTGCTTGCATAGTTGGCAGTGAAATTACACAATATAGTTCCTTGTACTTTCCTATTTAAATTCAACATTAGTGAACCAAATCAACATAGGGTCTAATTGTATTATAGGTAATTAACTAAATTTTTATCAAACTCTATAGATTCTACTGACTAAACAATTTATATTACACGCGTAAATAATAAGTGTCGTGACCAGAGAGGTTAGACATGTACCGTCGTTAGCCGTTACGCGCCGAAATATACGATCTGGCTGAATACAGAACTTTAGCAGAGCTTTTTTTAGTGCTCACTTTATCCCGTACCTTCTATAGGGAAGTGGATTCTAACGTTGATGTCATTGGACTCGCGAAACATTCCTTACCATACCTATATGCAATCGTCTGTAATTCTTAAATAAGGGGCACGTTCTAATGTCGTCACAGTTTCACGGAGATACGATGAACTTAATTGCAACCTTCTATGGTACAACACAAACTTTGTTTCTGAAAAAAAAAAATTAATTTTAAAGGGACCACTACAGAGTACACAAAACTTTATAAATTGTAGTTATTTTAAAACAGGAACCAGCTTTCAATTTTATGGTGGTACAATTTCTATCGTTCCCTATATAACAATCTGAACTGCGTTTGAAAATTAAGGTGTACTCTCTAAAAGAAACCATATATTTTTTAGAAGTCCAAATTATTGTAGCAGTAAATAATTCTGTTTTTTTGCCAACAGCTGTCTTCATGAACACGTCATTCTCAGTGTAGCTTTGTCGCAAAGAAAATGTCTGTCGGTATGTAGCCTACTTACTTAATTGGTGCAATTAAAATAGTTCCGCAATGATTAAATTAATTAAGTTATAGTCAAGCCTTATTTGTAACGTTAATAGTTGATTCTTATTATTTTTGAATGCTAGAGATCCATATTTGTCCTCAGCTTATTTTTATCTCCCACAGTTTCGTACCTATAGGCTACAATAAGACTGGAAAATTAATTAGCTAATGTGACAATTTATGAAAACTTTTTTTTATAAAAATACATTTCCACAAAATTGAATAAAATTTCGTTTTTTAAACTCTTGTGTGCTAAAATGTGGAAAAATAATGTGTGATATGACATGAATATTATCATATTCGGATTCCGTGCACTAAAAACACAGTTTAAATGTATTTAAACAATTTTGTTATTAAAAAAAGTGTTGAAATTCGAAAAAAAAAAAATTGTGGGTGGTATGGTTTTTTTTAGAGTGGTGTACGTGTTCAAACTAGGCCTCTTTGAAAAAGGCAAATTCGTTCTAAAAAATTTTGTAGCTGTGGCACGTGCTTTTTTCTTCGGTATGGTTGAAAATAAGAACAACAGAACGTTTTTTATTAAAAGTGACTTACGTTAAACTTAGAGGTCAAATTTAAAAAAATATCAAATTAGGCTAACTGTTTGGCGTTAGCGTACTGTATGAGAATTTCCTGCTATAATTTTAAAGTCCGTGAGTATTTCACACTATAAAAAATTGTATGTTACATTGTCAAGTAATTGCCTAAAACTTTTTCCGACATGTAAGGCCATTTACAGTGTCACAAACTATTAAACTCCCGTCAAATTTTACAAAACATTTGCATTTAATTTTTTAAATAATTAATTAGAAAAATTGTTATACCTGTCTTGGTTGCAAACAAATAGTAAAGCTGCAAAAAGAAACATTTCGCCAAATTAGAAGAAACTATGTTTGGCAATATTGCCAATACAGAAATTGTAAATATTATATGCAGTGCCAGAAATTTAGGGCCTTCTCTTCGTTACACAGTAACAAAATAATACTTTTACAAGAAAAAACTTGTAAACTAATATCAGAACAGTTATCAGTCTATCACTATTACAAGAATGTTGCGGTCTGAATTTTCCATAAACTTTGTGGGAACTAATAGGATATATTTTTATGAGCAGAGTGTTTGATATTAAAGAAAATAACCTTCAACGGTCTGTCACATTTTACAAAATAGGCCTATTTTGTACTTTTACAAAAAAAAATTCTTGTAAGGAACCTAGATATTGCATTCATTAAAGTCAAAGTAGCTACTGTGATTAATAAATAGTTTTAATTGCATCAACTTGCAACATGTGCTATATTAGTTAGTTTCAGAAGCATCAGTGAGTAGGTAAACAGAATATTTCTAAGCGAAATTATTATTTTATAGAAAGCCATAGGTAACACAAGCGTGTCGAATTAGGAAATTAATATGTTAATTTTCCTGCCCTCAAAAAATTAACAGTCTTTATACATATCTAAGTATAGAACTGATACTTATCTTATAATTAAGAATAGGTTATGTTATAAAAGATCTAAATTAATCACGAATATTGCTACTGCTAAATACAGATCACAACACACAAGCAGAAAGAAAATGACAGCTCGCTGAAAGCTAAACTTTTAACGCGTTTTTAAAGAACGAATGTGTGAACATGGTTATAAAACTTACTGTTTGGTTTATGTCCGTGTTTATTGAGGAGCCGGTGCGTGGCGTATCTAACACCTGACCACTTCTGTCACAGCTCACGGGACGGGGAACAATAATAAAATTATAACCATAAATTACTGCGGAAAAATTGCCAGCCGACAGCGAGGCCTTCCCATTGGCCAATCTGTCCCGGGTAAGAGGGGAGGTTTTCGCGATTTGCATGCCCCCTCCTTTCCCGCTGCCAGGTTACAGTGTCGGTGTCGGGCGAGGAAGGGAAAGAGCGACACATCGCTGTCGGATCAGAGCTCCCCCGTGGCCCGGTTGGCGGTCGTCATGGCAACGGCTCCGTTCCTAGGCAACGATAGACTGTGGTGGGCGAGGCCACGCCCCTCGACACGATGGCCGCGGATGCGCGGTCCTGCGCAGTCGGGATCTAGCACCACTCTTGTACCTCCCCTCCCCCGCACACACAATGCTGCCCGCAGAAACACGGGATCTAGAAACTCCCACCGCGCAGGCGCGGCGGTACACAGCGAAGACGGAATGCACAGACCGCACGAAATGATTCAGGCGGTGGGTGAAATAGCCATGGGAGGGACAGAGGAGATATATATATTTTTTACGACTGGCGGAGCCGGACTTGCACAAGACGTTTTACTGCTCCAAACGAGAAAGAGCGTCCCTGGAAGAGATCAAAATGAAATATGCCCGTTACATGTCTTGTTTGTAGTGGGAGAGTCCCCCAAACAGGGTTCGAAACGCAGTGGAAAAGTTATGCGTGACGAAGGATAGTGGATGGGGAGGGGGCAGCGGGGAAGAAAAGAGATGGCACGAGATTCTGCTACGGTAACAATGGGCCAAAGTATCCTTTACAACCGGAGAAAACGTCCTCTTTGTTGAGAAGACAGACATAAATACGTGAAAAGTCGTGAGCCGCGAAACATTAAAAGCACTTCCCGTCTCCGTTCTATCCTTGTAAAAACATTTACAGGTTCCTTTTCTCATTCGTCTCTGGAGCTCTCTGCGCCAAAAGAGAAAAAAAGATAGGAGAGACAGAGAGAGCGTGAGTGTGCGTGCGACTAAAAAAAAATGTTCGCAAAGTAAAGCTACTCGTTTTCTTATCCGCCAGCCATCGACAGATAAAAAGACGAGTGAAATTCTACTGATTTAAACACATGACATAAACGCATTTTACTGCATTTATATTGCCTGTCGGAGAAGTTTGGAGAGCAGTAAAGCGGATGTATGGCCCATGCAGGCTGCATTGTTGTAAGTAGCGCCTACTTAACATTTACAGTGTTGTGCGCCCCATTACAGCCCAGCGCACGCAAGGAGGCGCCAGCGATTGTAAATAGGTTCCGTGGAGCACTTCACGAGCGTTGTAAACAATTAAACGGCAACACTTCGTTACGATGAGTTTAGCCTTTATGGACCTACTTGGTAGTGAACCGGTTTTACAAGACGCAGCGCGGGATCCAGAAGATTTCTGGAAGAGTTTAGCCTATCACAGCCATGAAAATATAGACCTAATTATCATTGCAAATTAAACAACCATTTTAGGCATAGAAAAATTATAACCTACGCAGCAACATTTTCGTTTCCACGTCCCTTGAAAACATACACAAGGAACACTCCGATTAGATATTAAATATGTAGGTGTTATTTTAGAATATGAGAATTTATATTGTTGTTTAGTGTCTTATGTTCCTGTCGACTGTTACATTTTATTCTTCTTTTAAAGTGAATGATTTTTGTTTTCTTTGAGTGCAATATATTGTTATCTATAAATAGTTGTAGAGTAAACATAGCTACAAAATTTTGGAATAAGAGCACACGTGTGAGGGCTCAGAGAGGTCAAAATATGACTGGGGGACGAAATTTGGGACACGCACCTTAAATGTACGAAAATATAATATGTTTTGAAGCAATAAGAGTAAAAGTATTTCCTGAAAATAAATGTGAAAGTCGTATAATTAAAAAAGAACTCTTACAAATGAAGTCTTGGAAACAAGTAGTTCTATGCCCTAATACGTAGCTTACTTTGAATGGGATTCTATACAAGAAAAATGACGAAACTCTTTTTGACACACTTATAAGTTACAAAATTCGTAAATATTATCTCAATATTTTATTTTGGAACATAATGTAATTTAGCGTTCAGCCCCGCCATACAAACTTCAACAAAAAGCCAAAACTAGTGACTAAAATAATTAACATACAGTAATTAATGTTTACAATTTTACGAGTGAACTGCTCGGAAATATAAAGAATTAGGCCTATTTATGTGCCTACCTTGTCCATTTCAACAACATTTATGTTAATGTTATTTAAAATACTTATTTAGGAACTGTATTCCAAAATAAAAATCGTGTAAACGGGCGTAGAAGCCGAATGTCTTTGGTAATAATTCAAATGTGTTAACGCTTACACGCCACACGGTAGTTCTGTAGCCACAAACACTAAGAAATGTGCCATTATCACGTGTTCTAGTTACAACTAGAAATGTGCCATACCATAAGCTAATTCTAGAAATGTGAAAAATTCACGGAACGACTTCCGCGATCGGTTCAACCCAGGGGGGCACAAGACGAGGACAGGTTTGGAATTCTACTGCGTCCTACGTCATGAGGCATTCACTCCGTGAAGGCCAGCATGCCAAACATGTGTACGCGAATAATATTTGAAACTAAACTCTTCATTAATCGCAAACCAATCATCTAAATTATTTCAAAATTTGTATAGTATATTAATTAATTGTTCTGTTCATAATGACGCACGTTAATTTTTGCAACTGAAATGGTGTTATTGTTTAAAAAACAATTTGTTAATGACGTGTTACAAACAATCTATGGGAAAATGTAGCTTAAATTACAGTAAGAGACAAACATTTTTGTTTTTGGCGATAGATGGGGGTATCAGCGGACGAAAAGTAGAGGATATTGTAAATTTAATTTTTATGACCTTATTTATAGTTGCGTGTAACGTTATGATTTTGGTGGCAGATTGAACACTGAGAATATTTCAGTTGCCGCGCGCGCCTGGTTCAGACGACTAGTGCAAACACACTGTCGGTTTAGCCACACCACACTTTCTTTTCAATTCTCACATTTGTATTTGAAAATTATATTAATATAACAACTTTTACCAAGGTAAACACTACTCAAGCACACGAGAGTAAATTTAAAATAGTATAACAAAATCGCTATAGGTGCAGCTAAGAAAAAATGCATTGCAAAATTATTATATATTTCAGAGACCTGACTGTTGCCATTGTACATAATATGGCAGTAAAGTAGAAAGTAATGTAAACATTTAAATGTATCATATAATTATTTTAAAGTATTTTGCATTTTGATACAGATAACACATCAAACATGTATGAGTTACATCTACAAAATGTGCGTTAATTGTAAAATCGAGAAGTTAATGCATTAAGCTATCAATTAGGCCTATTACAGTTTTTAACATTTTGAATCTGTACAACAGTCTCGGATAATTAACACAATGGTACTCAAGCACATAGGTATAATTTTAATATAGCATTGTCCCTTAAGTTCGATTAAGGCTAATATAGTGCAACAATTATAAAACTTTTCACACACGCATTGGTTGCAATTGTACACGTTACAATAAAGTAGAAAGTATTAAAAATATATGCATTTCCGATACGTTGAAAAAATGCTGTACACTTTACGATAGCAGACAAAATTTATGATTATTATAAAATTGAAAATATTAAGTTTATTTTAGTAATACGTACTGCAAGATTAATTTCTGTGATTCTAACAACAATACAAACGGCATTGTTTAGCAACCATTTATAAAATTTATTTTAGTCAACAAATTTATTCAGTACATCAAACATGCCACACAATATTTAAGGTTTTTTAAAGCAAATTTGTATTTTTTATAGTAGAGAATATATATTTCTTATCTTATGTATACCTTATCGTAGCTCGCAACTCATTTTTAAATATTATTTGTAGTAAGTGTCATAGATTTTTTTTAACACTCCATATTATTACGTCCTATGTTACCATTTTATCAAGGAAATGTTCTGACATAAATAAAAGTAAATAAATGTCGACTAATGTAATGCGCTCACAGTAACAATTTAATATATAGGAGATGACAGTTTCCATAAGTAAACTGCAAATATGTCATTAAATAAAATATTGCACAGCAAATCAGTTGGACTTCAAATAAATGGTATTTCAAGAAAAATCTGCCACAGTGTACAATAACAACTGTATAGTTTTATAGGCACCACTAATTTGCTAATTTCTTAATTTCCAATAGTTTTCCGTGGTTTCACTCCAGATGTTTTCTGGTGCAGCATTGAGTTATTTGTTTCTCATAAATATTCAGGTTCTAACAAAATATTGTTAATATGGCTCGACTATATAACAATGTTGTGGGCTATGATTTGACATATATAAAAACAAAAAATTATATTTTTTGTATTTCTAAAAAAATTGTTTATATTTTTTAAATTTTCATTTCAAAATTCAGCATTTATTATTAAATACAAAAGTATTTATTTTTGGTTTTTATATATGTCAAATCATAGCCTACAAAATTGTTATACACTGTGAATTTTCTCGGTTTGGTATGTTTGTTGGTTTTAGTGGCGTACCTGAAACCGTAAAGTGCAAATTTTGACGTATACGACTCATTACGCAAAAACTATGTGAGATACAAAATTTTCTTAGAGGAAGATTTAATCACAATTTATGTGTAAAATAAGAAAAAAATGTCTGGTACAAATATAAAAATAAATAAAGACGTTGAAAACTGAGGTGACCCACGCCCTTAAGGCGGCCGCCTACCTCACACTTCAAAAACGTTGCAGCGTGTTCGTAAACAGGTTATTTTCTACGAAAATACTCCACGTGTGCCCATTGTGCCAACGTACGAAAAGAAAACAAACTTCAGGCAAGGTTGGAACCTCACTGTTATGATGCCACACTCATTAAAAATTCTGTTTCTAAGCCCTCCAACATAGCTAAAAACGGCCTTTTCAGACTTTCGTACTTCAAAATGTACTAACCAGATGTATGTGCAACTCAAAATGCGACCTGCGTAGAACTTTGTTGCAGACATTCCACCAATAAAATGATATGGTCACTGCTTAACGTCCCATAGTAAAAACCATTCGGCGGGGAGCTTGCACACTAGTTCAGCGCTTAGCTCGTTGAGGCGACGCGGCATTTGATGCGCGCTTCAAAGTCGACCTTACAAGTCGAGCCTCTCACGCGCGGGTAGGCGACACCCATAATAGTGAGTGATGGTCACCATATAGAATTTTTGTATTTTGTGTCGTAACTTTTCTTCTGGAAATTTTTTTGGATCTTTAACCAAACCACGAAATAGCTTACATGTTGATAAAATGTTAGACACCATAAATCTTTATTTGCCGTTACTGTTGCTACAGATCTAATTTAAGTTAAGAAAAAGTAATAAGAATTTTCAAACTGCAATTCGATTTGTAACAACAGTAACGACAAAAATATATTTACTGTGCCTAAAATCCCTTCAATATGTATTATATTCCGGAGTTAGGTTAAAGTTCCAAAATTTTACCCAGAAGAAAAGTTATGACACAAAATACATAAATTCAATATGGTGACTTTCACTCACTCTTAAGCCTCGTGTACCACTGCCTGATGGTCGGACGTGATGGTGGTGTTCTTCTGTAACGTGTCCGAAACTTCCGCTGAGCCTGGGTGTCAGATTTGTTGGTCTCTACACAATAAAATATTGTACTTGTACAAGAAAAAGCTTGTAATGTAAACGAATGTCGCAACATTTTTCAGTGTAGGCAATACACCAGGAATGTCATAGGTCATCACAGTGGTCAAAATTTTACAAATACTTGTGGGGATTATCTTAATATATAAAATGAAGTGTCCCGACACACCCACTCACTCACTCATCAACGCACAGCCCAAACCGCTGGACCTAGAACCATGAAATTTTGAGGGAAGCTTCCCCTTGGCCCGTAAGCACCCACTAAGAATATATTTTTAGAAATTCGATAATTAAGGTGGTGAAAAGGGGTGAAATGTGTTTTCAAAGGTTCTCTGATACCTCAATAACCGGAAAAGCTATCATATTATTTTTACATCATAATATTGTCTAAAGAAATGCATATTTGCGAATTTTTCGATTTTGCGAAATTCGAAAATTAAGGTGTGAAAAGCCGTAAAAAGTGTTTTTATTCATCCGTGATTTCTCCTAAACCACTTCAGATAGTGAGGTGATTTTTTCTTTAAAATGACGCGTAAGATAATATATGAAAAGTGTATTTTATGATTTTTCGAAATTCGTCCTTGAAAGCTCTTAAAAAAATAAAACGTGTTTTTAATTAATCACACTTATCTCCTAAACCAGTGGAAATATTGAAATGGTTTTTGCTTTAAAATTAATCTTACGTAAATATAAAAAAAGCAATTTCAGGATTTTTGAAATTCGCCCTTGAAAGCTGTTAAAACAATGAAATGTGTTTTTAAAATAACCATCTGTACCGCTTATACTCGTTGAGATATCGAGATGATTTTTGATAAGAATGAAGCGTTTGTAAATATCTACTAATCAAATTCTGTATTTTATGAAATTCGAAAATTTAAGATGTGAAAAACAGTAAAATGTTAGTCTCCCGAAAAAAGAGAATGATCATGGAGAAATAATTCAACAGTTGTTTCTATTTGCCAACCTACTCATAAAGAAAACCTCTTTGGAATGTAGCCTGTACATACGAAAGAATTATCACGGCCTGCCTTTAAACATTCACTCAGGTATTGTATAAAGTTTGTGGTGTGGGAGGGGTGGTGTTACGGGTTCGTATTCCGTGCAAGACTTTGCAATGGGAATTACTATGACATCATACGAGCATATTGCACGCTCTCTTTACACTGAGCCAAGACAATTTATAGTTCACTGTTATTGAGTACGCTAGCTGTTAAATGCCTTCACACATATTTTATCCAGAGTTACTGTTTACATTACATAATTTTACGCGGGCAAAGCCGCAACCGGCCAGCTAGTTAGGATATATTTATATGAGCAGAGTGTTTGATGTGGGACAAAATAACACATTTTACAAAATATTTTGTCATTTAAAATTTCTTGGTAACTGGTTGCCAAATAATTTTTTCTGACACTCCAAACAGTTGTAAAATGTACAACAATTTATTTGTAAATACAAACTATAATTTTTAAATATACAAAAATGTTTGTAAATGTACAGACATATGCATATTTGAAAGCATTTCCTGTAAAGTTTACAACATTTCTGTAAACTTTACAGTGATGGTGACTAACACTCACTAACCGGAGGTGCCATGAAGAGGAAGAGTTCAGGCCGAGCAAGCACGAGCGATGCGCGCGTGGAACGGGTGCGTGCAACATGCATTTATCCGGTGCCCTACCAAATCAATCCGCCGAACTTCTCGACAGTTGCAGCTACCCACGACCACAGTGCACAGGTTGCTGCACAAGAGACGCAAGTTACGTTCCTACAAGGTGCCGCTGCTTCATGAACTTCAACGTAATTATTTGCAGTTGAGATACTGAGTCGCATTGACGACACATATTTTATAAAAAAAAAAATCACTGATGAAGATTGTTTTCCTGTGTCCGGGAAGGTAAATCGTCACGTTGTGAGGATATGGGGCACTGAGAACCCCAACTTCAGCATGGAAATTGTGTGAGAGATTACTGAAAAGAAAAATTTTGTAGGAAGTCTTCCCCGCAAAATTATTTTGTAATAATGACAATATTTTAGTGACGTCAACAAAGTGTTTTTGTTGTTACAACAAAAAAAAGTTGCAGGGTAAATATTTACAAAATATTTTGCAGCTACCAAAAAAAAAAAAAAAATCCGTGCAGTCCGAAGGTGAAAGTGTGGTGAGGTCTTCTTCATGGCCGTGTGTTGGGGTCTCAGTATCTTCAACAATTTACTGGACATGTTGTAACAGTTGGTATTTCCACAGGTCGAAGATCTTCAACCTGGCATCTCGCTGCATCAGGATAGTGTCCCTCCTCACTGGATCTTGCTCGTTAGGGAGGCTTTAGACGACATATGTCAAGGTCACTGTATTGACCGAGGAGGGCCCACTTCCTGCCCCCAAGGTCTCCAGACATAACCCGACTAGGTATTTTTGTGGAAATTTGAGAATAATATGGTCTGCCAGACCCCAAGGCAGTAGTACAGGAACTGCGAGCTTGCACAACAGCTTCAATTCAACAAGTTAATGAGGACACGCTATACTGGACGAGGACGGAACTGGAATATCACTTAGATATCCTGCGTGCTAAAAATGTCGCACACATTAAACTATGTTTAACGGCAACTAAAACTGTATACGTGTGTATGTTAACATTGTGCTACAAACAGCTCATTTCTATGTTTTCTAGTTTCGGAAATATAAGCAATCAAATTTGTAAAGAACATTTTGGAACAGACTGTGTTTTGGGTCTACCACGCAATTCAGTAAACGTTACAGAACAGACTGTTAGGAGGAAAAGGAATGTTATTTAATTTAATATATAAGTTATTAGCGTATTTGTTTCGCTAATTGTAAGAAATTGATGTGCGACGAGGAAATTTAACCAACATTTTATTGTAGTAACCACTCTACGTTACTTCAACCACTGTCATATTACGTCACGATTTAGAAAAATTTTATAAACTTCTGCTCATGGCCAAGTCTGTAAACCTAAGTTTTGACGTGGATTACTCTCTGAAATTTTCCTCGTGCTTCATCACTTCAATCAATTAGGTTACACAGTTGTCAATTTCGTCAGTATACCACAAATGTAGATAGTTTCATAAGATTCCACTATACATTTGATGTACCAGTTATTGACTTTCAAGTCATAACATAAGTTATATAGTATAAATAAAAATGTGTTCAGGTAGAACCAATTTTATGTAGGCTATATGTTCTTTTAACATTGTTGCGCTAAATTTGTATTACTTGTAAAATGCAATTCGTAAACAGTATTAATAGAAAAATTTGGTACACTGGTTTTCCTCATGCTGTTTACGCATTGAATTTAACACGTAAAGCAAATTTAGCGTAAAATTGTTAAAGTATGTACACATTAAATTAGTTAGGCTATATCTAAACACATTTTTTATTTATGCTCCAAAACAAATATTATTGCTTAAAAACAAATAATTTGTACATCAGGGGTAGTGGAATGTTAACTTATAGATTACAAGTTTTCATTTTCAATCACAGGTTACTTAAACCATAGTGTTAGGACTGATCGCACATATTTTATGGAAATGGATTTCGTCTTACTAATTTTGTAAGGTAGGAATATAAACATTTTAGTAGTGACAATCAGACAATTTATTATACATTAGAAAAACATTTATTATAAAATTACTTAGTTGCTGACGATTTTATTCATTATTATATACAACATTCTGTAAAAATCTGTTCTCATTTGTGATTGACTACGTCGCGTCGTCCTGCTAAAAAAATATCTGTTGGAGAATATAATATTCAGAGAGTTAGTGTCTTGCATCAAAAGTGATCTGGAATCCTTTTTTTAAGTTATTTTCTCATTATTTTTACTTGTGGCAGCACTAAATCAAACTGGTGACTTCTGAGAGAACACTGGTTCTGGTCATACGAAAGTAATAAAAATAAAATTAAGTACGATTCTCATGTTGAGAATACCGCACTGCATTTTCACCGCTCTCCTAAGCAGGCACACCCCTGGTATCTTGGTAATAACATCTTATACAACCAGTCAAGAGGCTGGAGAATGTGACCGTTTTGCGTTCAAAGGAGTGTACTATTGAGTAGGGCATTGCCCCTGGTCAGCAGACAACCATCCACGCAAACACTGCAGAAAGCAGCATATGAAGGGGTGGATAGAGGTGGGTGAGAGTGAGTGAGTGAGAGATATTGTTCAGCACTTAACCTCGAGGTCTTTAGCGCTGGTGACGGATGATATGATGTGAGTATGGAGCAGCGCCGGAATGCGTGGGCGGGGAAAGGGGAGATCCCCGAGAAAACCCGCCGACCAGCGGCATCGTCCGGCACAATTCCCACATGCAAAAATCCTGGGACCGACCCCGGATCGCCTTGGTGGAAGGCGAATGATCCGTACATTCGGCCACCGCGGCCCCCAGGATGGATGGGCAGAGGTACACTAAAAAGGTTTTCCAGCGAAGAAATAATTTTTTTCCTACTTCCAAATTCGTGTAAAACTGAGTTAATCAAGTTAGTTGGGTTGTGCAAATAATGTTGACCCAACTAAATAGTTTCTTGTACTAGAGTGTTAAATTTTAGCGTAAAAATTTATTTTCACTACAATTATTTTTATGTAATTCTTTTAATCATTTGCAAGTTGTCATTTGGAAAGGCAGCGAAGAGACTTTAAAGGTTGCCGTTTTCCAATAGGATTGAAATAAATATGATTTTAAAGTAATAATAATTAAATTAATACATACTGAAGTTGCACAGGACGGCATGGAAACACACCCTAATAGTCTTACCACCTAACCATTTTAGGCCCTAAACATTTGAGAATTTACTGTTAAATTTACTGACGTATTGGTAGCACACTAAAGCCCATCTAGCTCCGTAAAGTCATCCACTGGGGTTTACTAGGATTTATTGCCTGGTATTTCAATTGAAACTAATAATAACTAAGAATTATAGAACAAAAACAAATAAAATATCGCAATTTTATTTTGAATGTAAACAGTATAATACCGAATTATCTTCCAAATAACTTTCGTGTGATATGTAATGAAATAACAAAATTCATTTCTAGTAACTTATATACCTAGAACTTTAATAACATTTTTATTGCAAGGAGAGAGTAACTAAAATATCAGTCGCTGTTACAGCAAATAAATATGCCCATTATTTATTTTCAGATGATGTTTACAAAAACTAAGCTGCTAGAGCAAGCTAGACATTTTCGGTTAAATGTCTAGGTTCGCTAGATCTTCACAAATTTGTTAAGTTGTGAACAAATCATATACTGCTAAAAACTAGGTTCACTGTTTCGACTCAAACATAAGCTGATACCCCCGGAACACTTTGTAAACATGACGAGTTGAAATTTTACTCTTGCCGGGCTAAGAATTGACTTTTGTAAAGGCCTGTGAATTCGGGATACGAGAAAAGTAACAAAATAACATCGAAATTGCATCAAACCACTAGTTTCCTACTCTGCCGCTGATATTTGACGTTCTATGCTATCCACCCTAAGTTCATAGACCCTAAATCCTCAAATAAACAGTTTCGAACACAGCTTATGAGTCCATAGACGTCTGCCATTCCATGGCAGATGGGGCAGAGACGGAATCCGAAGGGCGGGAAATTAGAAGCACCCCGATAAATACCAGCCGTCCAAAGGCAACGTCATACATTTCCCACATGCGGAAAATCCACGACCACGCTCGCCGGGATTCGATCATGGATTACCTTGGTAGGAGGCAACAGCTCTAGCCACTGTACCATAACAAAAAAAAAAAAAAAGGTTATGGTGGTTACAAAATGTTTTGTCAATATGGACCTCACGAAATAATTTTGTAGTGGTTACAAATTTTTTTTTGTAGTCACTGCAAAACTTTATTGGGGAATGCAAAAAATTTTTGAGGTCACTACAAAAAAATTTAGTAAGGTCCATTATGACAAAATATTTGCGGTGACTTATAAGTATTTTTTTCAGTTAACCACAGCCCCAAATTGGAAATATTTTATTGCTTACATTGTCTTGATGTCTATCATGCCACCTTAATTTTCATACTTAATGTTCTCATCCTTCATACCGTGCTGTAACATCCCAGAATACGTAGCCTCACTGTAAAAAAACTTCCTAAACATTATATGAAGTTCTTCTTGGTGGCCTATAAATGGAATAAAAATTTAGCATAAGTTCGTTTTACTGATGCGTATTTAAATGAAATGCCTTTGTTCTTTTATTTAGATGGTGACTTGCGAATAAAAACCTCCATATCAGCTGATATTTCTGCAAGAAACCTTACACTTTTCTAAAGCAAAACTGAGACTCAGAGTTCACGCGTATTCTTGTTTGCCTGCGTCAATATGAACCACGCCCTGTTGTTTTAAGTTTCTGGCAACCCTGGAAAAACACGCAATTTTCGGTTGCAAAGTTTGTCTGGGAGTTTCAAAATTATTGGTTGGACTTTTAAAAAGCCATTAAGTTTCCCCAAGTTTGAGTAGCGATAAAACTGCTGCCCTTGTTGGTATTCAAGGAAATATTTTTTTTTCTTATAACGTACTACTTTTAACTCTTAAAAGTGTTTCAGCTCAAAATACATCCTATGTGTATTTTTAGTCCCTTTAATGACCTGTGGTTGGAGAAATAAAGTTTTTTCGAGCAAGCCAATTCAGAATTCCATTCAATTCACAGATTTTTTATACGGGCGTGAAAGCGTTGGAACTTTGCAAACTAAGTTGTAAGGCAGAGCCTGTAACTTAATTGAATTTATAATTGCGTTTGTACGTTCCCTCTCAGTGAAAATTGGCACGAATGGTAACTACACATTTTATAGCCTATTCGCCCGTTTTTATGGGTTTTTTAATGTAAAATAATTACTGACACATTTTATCCTCGTACAGAAAATTTAAATTGGCTAAAACACTTTGTTATGCTGAAATACAACACACATTTCGTATTGCTGCGAAGTATTACAAAAATGGATGTTTTAACAGTGTGTGAATGTTCAAAAACAGTTTCAATAAAATAAAATAATAAATGGTATGCTTACAAGTTACCAAGATTATTATTAAGACATTTATACGATTTTATGGTCGTACATGAAATAAAAACGTTGACACCTTAAAACGTTTCCGTAAAAATATTTAAATTCTGCACGATAAACTAACTGCAAGGATATTAAAAATATTCTTGAAATCACTGTTGGCGTGATAAGAGTTCTTCTTCTTCTTCTGAACATGGAAGAAATAATTGAGCTTCGCATTCCTTAAATTATCAAATCACAACTTTCGGAGGGGTACGCAAAAATCGTTTTATGGCAATTGATGTATTTGTCAAAAACTGTTTCAGTTTATATTTGTTCGTTAACCAAAATATATTTAATCCATGTCTCACTTTTGCAGTGGTTGTTAAACCAATGCATATCATCTCAGACGCAAATTACTATCATTATGGTCACAACAACAGTCATTAGCATCAAAGTTTTTCAAAAAGTTTGATACAAAATAATTCGATACAATAATATGTCTGTAATCATTAATGTGGTATATACAATGTCATATTTAGCCACATTTCCTACATTAACATATCACAGTATCGTTTGCAAACATTTACGTAATCGTTCTAGCTGCGCATGATAATTAATATCTCGAATTTCATTGACTCAGTGGTGATATTTCTGTTATTTAGAAGGCCTATCCGATATTTTTTGTGAAATATCATGTTTAAGTTATGTAACTTCCAGCAAATATTTGTGCATTATATATCAGTAAAGTCCGTAAATTTTTGTTGTGTAATGGTACCGTAAACTTTCTTTTAAACATAAAGGTTAACCTTAATTATTATGTCGAATGTGCTTAATACCACAACAGAATTAGCTTAAACGTGGCATTTCCGGTAAAACAGAATGAGATACTAGCATCTAAAATTGTAATCATTGAACTTAATTTTATTGTTCACGTGAATAGGGTGGTTTTTCTTGCTGCACGACAGAGATTAAAAATTGTCCACCAAGTATTTGATAATCACAATGAGCGACATCACGAATACCAACATGTGGAAGCCTTACAGAAGCTTCTTTTATTTGATAACCACCAATGGTACGCCTGGTCTTTTCGGGGCATTATACGTTTTCCACCACGACTTTCAATCACTGTCCATCGCACGATCTCATTTCATTACACGCTTCCAGAAGCGACAAGAAAATGTAGCCTGCGCCCGAAAATAATTAGCTGACGGTATGGCTTCCACGCTCTTATCTATAAAAAATTTTAAAATAATCAACAAAACCATACTTATTCTTTTAAGCACAAAACCACATTGTTTTGCAGTGACCACAGAAACTATTTACTATTTATTTATTACAAAATAATCACTCCACTCAAATATTTTAATAAGATAACATTCAATTAAGATGGCGCTGCAAAATACTTAATCCATATGCCCAATTCAGAGAACGTTGCGACGGATTGATGACTTCACACGGAATAGAGAGTATTTTAAGATAAATTTTCCAGAAAGCGTGAATGCAAACGTAGAGTACTTGTTTGGATTGTCGGAATGTTGACGTTAGCATAAAGATTAATTCAAGCAACGTGACGCTTGATAGGCTAGATTTCAACTTTGTCTTCCCAACCTGGTTCCTGACGCAGTGGCTAGTATGAGACTGTGTACAAGAATCATGTATAGGTAATTCGGGATAAAGTGAGCACTAAAAGTTTAACCTGTGAAAAATATCACTAGCCATTACTGCATATTATTCAACATTAACAATAGTTCATTTACTGCTCGTATGGTTGGCAGCGTTTTGCTGAAAATAGTTCCGTGTACTATCTAACTTAAATACAACAATACTAAAATATAATTAACTGAAATATACAAACTTGAATTTTGCATGGTTAATCAACTTTTATTTATTAAACTATAACGGTTACTACCGACCGCACAATTTATATTACTTGTGCAAACATCAAGTGACGTGTCCAGAGACGTTAGACATTTCCCTTCGTTAGCCGTTAAACGCATAAAGACACGAATCTGCAGAAAATAGAAATTTTACAGGGCTATTTTAGTACTCACTGTATCCCGAACCGTCTGTATCAATAAAACACTAAAGGCCCATCGCACAGTCCGAATTTACTCCCTCAGGGTGGAATAAAATAGAATGTCAAAATGGTATTGAATGTAAAGCGATTGGGCGTCATGAATCAATCAATCTTAATAATCATGGTGACTACTATAACACTCGAATTATTCAGTATCTGATGTTATAACATTTACAGCTTCAATAATATTTAAAAGAGTAAACCAGTCTATTGTGAAATTTATAAATAGTTGCCTTTAACTTCACTTTACATGTTTTCAGTTTTATATGACAAAAATCCTGCACAACATTCGATACTCTAAACAAACATGAGACAGATTTTCACAATCGTGTTTTATTGCAGGAAGAAAGTCAATAAAGATACTTGTAATCAAGGAACACTAGAAGTTGTTTTTATGTGCGTGAGATTCTATATCTGAAAGCTTGACTAATTTTGTTTGGTACCCAGAGTTTGCTGCAATAACTTCTGTCTGCAAAGTATTATGGCCTAGGACTTTTATTATAATTATTTAATGCATGCCTCAATTCAGATACCACTCATCAAATTCAATAATTTATTAACACATAAATTATTGATTTACTGAGATTCGTAAACACTAAAACAGTTTTCACGTGGAAAATCAAACAGTTGATTTCTCATACATTAGCCTGTACAATTATGCATTTTAACCTCACAAGACTCAGTGAAATTCCTGCATCGTTTCTTTAAAAATTTCCCCAGGTCTCAATGGCATATCCTTCACCTCAGGCAAGTGAGTGAATAGCGAAATATTAAGTGTTTTCTTCTGATGTTTACATATATTCGGGTTTGTAACATATTCACAACAAAAGTTAACAGACGTCCGACAAAAATGAGATGATTATTCTGCGGATTATTCCGGAAACTCAAAAATGTCCGGCTTTATAACAAGATAAGATGTTGCATGACATATTTAGTCCCTCTTATGTGTATTATTGTATTTTTAGTTCGTAAAATAAATTTAAAAATTAAACGCGCAATTAATTTTCATATTTCAACATTTAAAATAAATGTTTTTCTGTTAAGTTTATAGAACTTTCGAAGGTCGTTCGCGTGAAATTTTCACGAGCTTACTGTGTTGCTCTCAGAAACACTACGATGTTATTAAAACAAAAATTAATGCATTGTCTTCCAGTATAATTAATTTACAAGTGAGGAAAATAAATCTTGTTTTGAGAAACGAAAGTCCTCCTTTTTTAGCATCATTGCCAGTATAATTCATTTACAAGTGAGGAAAATATCTCTCATTTCGAGAAACCCCCCCCCCCCCCTTAACCCATCGAAAAACCAAAACCACATCAAGTACTAGATCCAACATAGCTTGAGCAAAGTGTGAAAGTAAATAAAGTAAATTATGATTGCGTTCTTTAAGGGAGGGGGGTGTTTATAGACCTACATAGTGACTTTCATTTAAAGTAATGAACATTTTCTAACTTCCATAGTTTTTACAGCAAAAATTTCCATACAACGGTGTTATACAAGAAGCGAAAACCAACTGACATACAGAAGATAAATAATTCCCATTGAAAAAAGGTGTCACGGGCTACGCCTGGAAATGAATAAAAACAGTTTTGAATATCTTTGTATTTTTGAAAAATTGTTGAATTTAAAATAAAAAATTGCTAATTATCTGTAAGTTTTTAAAAATAGAAAAAACTTAACTTCAAAGCAGTGTTTTTATACATCTGTAGTTGTATTCCGGGACACTTTCTTTCATTGTGAATTATCTTATTTCTGTAAGTCAATTGGTTTTCGCTTCTTGTATAAAACGGTTTTATGCAAATTTGGGCTTTCACTTGCCAATATACAAAAACTATGAAAGCTAGAAAATGTTCATTACTGTAAAATATAGTCACAATGAAGTTCTACAAAACAAACAATATCTCGTTCAAATAAAAGCACTATTAAAATAATAACAATTTTGCGTGGTATCCCCCTTAACAGTAATGTGTTTTAATGGAAGGTAGGGCTTCACTTGTGAGTTACGATTAATATTCAGGTTATTTTGATTTTGGTTAAAGAACTGGTTCGGTGTTGTATCCCACCCCACCCCTTACCCCTTATCATCCCACCCCCTTTTGCGTACACCCATGAGTAGCCATACACACAATCTCATCTTGTTGTTTAAAACGTATGCAGCAAGGTGTTTTATTTTCTTCTGATTCCGCGGTTTTGTAACTGTATGCCACTTAAATGTACATTCTATACACTTGTGCGTAATTATTCATTAATCAAATAACTCTACATAATGACTTTCCTTTAAGAAAAATTCCCGATATTTTTAAAAGGTAGAATTCGTTTGTTATGATCTAAGCACATTATTATGCGCGTAATATTATTTTTAACATTTTTGTGTTATATAGTTTCCAATAAAAGTCGTGTAAGTGCTTATTTTCTTGTTAGTTTTAATTGGTTTTACAAAGCACTAAAATACTTAGTGTTAGAAGAAAATTTGTTTTCATTTTCACTTTACCATGTTAAGTAATTGATAATCATGACGGTCATAGTCCCTTTTTGTTCAAAAAAGTATTTTAGGTGGCGCTCTACATGCCAATCAAGCTTAAATTCACATGCGGAATTCTAAACCACGCCCGCACAATTCGAAAGCAGAACGTTACCAACCTCGCGGTCTTCCAACACTTCGCCAATAAAAGGCACTACACATTACCAAGACTAAAAATAAATTATTTGAAATTTGTTTGTAAACATTGTTTCTTAGCGATTGGTAAACGTATGTTACAGAGTTACCTAATCTACTCGTGCAAACAAAGAAACACTTGTTTGCATGCAGTCCTATATTACATAGCATAAACTTTGTAACCATACGAAGGCATGAATTATGAATCTCAATTTGATACATAATCTCGTTTGCGAAATAAATAATAACGCTAGACAGAACGTTACGATATTGTCTTGGAGTGAACGACTTCATGTTCAATGGCCGTAGTAACTTGCGGCAGTTATCTAATATTCCAATTATTTTCGTATTTATAAATCCACTGCTGCTTGTTCACTTCACTTAACTATTTTAATTTTACGTAGTTATAAGGTTGAAGTTTAAGCAAAGTTTTCACAACAGTCAATGTTAATGATGACGTCTTTTCGTACCTGTCGTGAATACATAAGTTAACTGGCCCTATTCCCGACACTTTAACGTTTGATCTTTCACCAAATGAGTATTTTTAAAGAAAAATTGTTTAAAAAATCACAAGAATTGTATAACATGATTTAACTGAAAATTCATATAAAAAATGTTGAGTATGTCACGTGAAAATATTAAAAAATGTTTTACGAATAGTTGTTATTAAGTCGGGTCAAGGACCTATGTTCCTAAAGCTGACAGCACAGAGTACATGTTAAACTTTAGATTTATATAACTTCAAATACTTCATGTTTACATTATAAATCTGACATAGATAATTGAAACATGTTTTAAAAAATGAACTGACAACAGTTCCATAATTATATCTTTTATTTGGAAATTAGTACTATCCATATAATGTACGAGAGTTTGCTCTAGGACTGGTGTAGCCTTGAAAATTGAAACTTACGGGTTTAAGAACATCACAGTAGTTGACGGAGTTAGACCATCATAAGACATCGCAAAGCATTTGAACACATAAATAGCACAATATTATAGATTTACATGATTTAAGCATTATTTGCTTTTCTTTTTTGACAAAAAATTTCTCTTCCAATCTGCGAAATGGATCAAGAAATGATAATATAATCACAAATAATTATATTTAAATTAGTTATTTACAGTGTCACAATGAATTCAGAAAAAAAAAGTCAGAGAAACTGATCTAGAAAAGCTATCACGATATAATTAAGAAAAGTAGTGAATGTTTTAAGCAATTTTAAGCTATTCTCTGCATTCAGGACACGTATAAAAAGTGCTTCTTCCTTTTGTTTGGGCGTAGCCCCACCACATTTTGTGTGAACGTATCCCACACATTCTTGACATAATATCATTTCATCTTGAAGATCCTCTTCGCACAAGAAGCAAAACCAGGAGTCTTGCTGTAAACTGGTAACCCTTTCCATGTTTTGTGTCTGATTTTTTTCGTTTTCATGTCTTGGCATATTCTCATTTGTGTCCATGATTTGGTTAATTGGTATTTTTTTCCTCCTTGAAGCTACAGCCACTGATTTATTTGATGCACGTTCTTTGAATAGACTTGTTGTTAAGCGTTGACCCTTGTATTTCAGAGACTTTTTCACTAATTTTTGGGGTTTGCTTTTGCTTGGAGTTGAAAGGATACTGGAGGAGGAGGTTTGGAGATTTGATGCTTTTGATGACCCAGGAGTTTCACAAGAACTGAAAGGTGTTTGGGAAACGGAGCAAGAAGGAATTGAGGTAATTCTGGACAGTGGAATGTCTTCAGAGCTTTCGTCATCATGCAACAGAACATCCCTTTCGCATGCCTGAAGTGAGTTGCTTGTAGATGAAGATGGTCCAGTAATGTCACAGTTTGAATTCTCAGTTTGTAATTCCTGATGTGACACAGCAGAAAAAACATTCCTTTCACGTGCCAGTTATGGGTTACTTGTAGATGAAGATGGTCCAGTTATGTTACAGTTTGTATTCTCAGCTTGTAATTCTCGGTGTGTCACAGCAGAGGGAGCAAAAGCATCTTGAGGTAAAATGTGGCTTTCGAATGGATATATCCCCGTGCTACGAAAACCACTTGAGATATTTGATGGAGTCATGCATCTTCTCCAAACCTTGGAGAAAATTTCACCAAAGTCACCCTTCCGAATGTAATTTTGCTTACTTCTGTCATAAAAATTGGTCACTTCGTCGTCCCATGCATTTTCAAACGATTTGAAAACAGAGTGATCAAGGGGTTGGAGTTCATATGTGGTATTACATGGCAAGCAGTACAAAATAATGTCATGCTTGTCAGCAGCTTTCACGATATTGGCATCCAGGTGCGATGTAGCCCCATCGAAAATGACCAGCGCTTTACCTGCGACCTTATAACGAACAAAATGTTCAATCCATGACTCAAAAAGCAAAGCAGTCATTGGCCCTTTTCCAGACATTAAAACCGCAGTTCCTGGTGGCATGTTCTTACTCCAATCAGGATTCATTCGTTGGCCTTTAAAAATAAAAAATGGTGGTATCGCCTGTCCAAGTGCGTTAGCACATGCAACTACAGTAACGTTTTGTCCATGCCCTGCAGCTACTAAGTGCACTCGTTTAGCACCCTTCTTGGCCAAGACTTGCTGTTGGTGATGGAGAGTTAAACGACAACCTTTTTCGTCAACGTTGTATATGACTTCAGACTTGTCAATTAGGTTATTCTCAAGAAGAATTTCTCGAAGTTTTTTGAAGTGATCATCAACGATGAAGGTATTTAGTTTTGCTGCACGAGCAGGATTCATATTCTGTGCTTTCCTACGAGCAAGTTCAGGGTGACGTTTTAAAAAACACCGCAACCATTTCCGACCTGACTTTCGCTCCGCAACATTAAAGGGGTTGGGTATACTGTTCGCTGCACAGTGTGTAAAAACCGACATTCTCAATACTTTAGTTGTGAGAGGCGATCCCACTTCACAAAGACGAAAAATCCTGGACACAATTCCTCTTCTTGCTCACGGTTAAGGCACGGTTTACGTCCTAACTGCTTTTCAGTTGATCCTCTCTTCTTATGGTCTATAAGTGTGGTTCTTGGTATTCCATATTGCTGTGACGCCGCAAGAGTTGACATCCCATTGTCCATATCTCGCATTGCAGCTTTTAGCTTATCTTCTGTCCATAGAGCTACCATTTTGGGACCCATTTTGCTGAAACAAAACCAAGTGAACATAACGATAAGAGAAAAAATAAAATACCCATGAAATTTTCATATTTACATAAAATAATTATTGAATGAATCTAAATGAATAACAATTAATTACTTGATGACAATAGGCAGGTACAGAAATAGATTACTTTAGGTTATGATTAGAGTCGCCTCTGAATTTTCTACGCTTTAATAAAACTAATAGGCAGTTCGCGGCAAAGTCGACACTTTTGAACGCCTAGTTACTTTATCTCACAGTCTTTTTTAATTTTTTCACCGCGTGTTTATGCTTAACATTGTCACCTGACATTAAACATAGTGTATATTTTAACCTCAATCAAAATTAAATGTTTTATAACACAATCAAATATATTTGTTGTTTATAATACCCATCGACAAGGGTTCCAATCTGTTCACTTTATACCGAGAACAGACGTTATCTCATCTGTGGTTAAACTTCACTAAATAAATACGTAAGGAAAAGAAAAACAAGTAACCTACGTCTTCCTCAAAACAGTTGGTGTAATAAGTACCAGTAAATTTAATGGTTCTTATGTAGTTATATTTTTATCAATAAACAGAATAGGCCTATTTTAAAATTTCGTTTATTAACGAGAAAACAAATATTTAAATAACAGTAAGTTATATCTAGGCCACAATACGTGTGATCGTAAACCCGACACTGCAGTAGTTCCTAAACCCGTCAAAATACAATGTCGGGTTTGAGAACACATATGGCTTACGGGTATAGGGCCACCGTACTTGATGGCTTTCCTTATTTGTATACTTAGTAGATCGCCTGAAAAGTGCTCTACCTATCAATAATACGAAAGAAAAAACAATAAACTGAAAGACAAAATGTCTTGGTTAAAAATTCTCAATATATTAATTTAAATTACAGCTGGAAGCTTACCTTAAAACAACAACACCCGTTTCTGTTACACACAAACCTCAACTGGCGCTGGGAATATGCCGACATCGTCACTAAAGTTCCGTAAACATCAACAGATGGCAGCACCACACGCGCACCCAAGCCAATGTACTACAAAAGGCGCCTGTTTTAAAAATAATTGTATGTGTCGGGTTTCGGCCCATGTCGGGATTAGGGCAAGGTACCTTATATACTTATGTTTGAACAAAGAAAAAGGGTTTTTGTCATTATAACTTTTTTTACTTCATTTGGTTTATTGGCTTTTAATATGACAATATTAACACATTTCCAATTTTTCTTTTTATGTTTTTTCGTTTTATGATGGTATGGAATATTTAATTATGGTAAACAAATATGCTGTATGATCGTTGGTGAATTTTAAGACGAAAAAAAGAAATATTTGTTAAGAATTCCTTCACTACATTTTGAATATAAAATTAATGTTATTAATTTAATATTTATGTAATTAGTGCTTTTGTTTGGCTAATAGCGGGAAAGAAATGTGCGAAGAAGAAATTAAAATATACAAGATGTTACTGAACAACACCGACTAACTCCGGCAGGCGATTCCTTATGAAAAAACAAGCACAAATTATATTTTGCATTTTTCGCCTAAACTTAATATCAAGGGAGTGATGAGTCTTTCAATATCAAAATTTATATTCATATTTCCCCAAAACATCGGAAACTGATTGAAATAAAAAAAAACAATATTTTTAGCATTGCTTAATGCTGTTGGGACCTTCAAATAAAAAGCAAATACAACTTGATACTTCCCACCCTTATGAAAATAATAGGGATGGCTAACCTCTAATTACATAGAACTATTTCACCATCAGCATTTTCGAACATTTGAATATGGTTAATTGAGAAATGAGACCTGTGTAACAAAAAAGATCCGTGTTGCAACTGTCTAGGACGTACCGTTTGTGCTAGAACACACTTGAATAATGCGCGCAAACATACAGAGCCTAGAGCATAGGCAAGCCTGCGAACATCCGTGTGATGTATTCAGCGTACAGACTATGGTGGACATTCACTGTAAACAACAAGTACAATACTGTTATAGTCGCAGATCAGTTTTTTGCTAGCATTCTACGTACATATCGTATCAGTTGTGAACGAAAATGGTAGGTCTCAGACAGCTAAAACATGTGTAAATTGTATTGTGTTCGTCACGCTGGTAATAAACCAAACACGAATAACTTCGTTTGTCGGTGTTGTTCAACAAAATCCTCTATATGTGTACATATATAGCCTAATATTATGTTTCGATACGAGTTGCCATTAAAAATGTTAGAAATTTGCTAACTTTCCATGCACACAATACAACCACAGACACGATCGTTGAACCCTAAACATTTTCAAAAAGAGGACTTTTTTGTTCAGACCACTTCTTCAACATCCAATGCTCTCACAAGCTTATGACAAAAAAGTAATAAGCAATAATAGTGTGGTCGCCTCTGTTATTTTCATGGAGGTTAGGAGTTTTTTTGTAGTTTCTTCAGAAGTTGAAGTTGTAGGCAGCATAAGGCAATATGCAAAACAACGTTGTATATTTTTGAGTGTTTCCCGTTATTTTGTAACAATAAAATATACAGACTTCATTTTGAAAGGTGAGTACCTCCCTTAATATTATCGTAAAATTTTTAATCGCATTAGAAAATATACGTAATTTTCACAAGGAATGTCTCTCCGAAAATATGCCTCATGCTTTATATTTGCCCTGTGCTTGTGTGTGGGTGCTTGTGTGTGTGTTTGTGTGTGAGTGAGAGAGAGGATGTGTGTGAGTTCGCGTGTGTGTGTAAGGAAAAAATAACCCTATTCATGCACATTTTTAGTTCCGTAATTTTGTTTGATAGCGGTTCGTAAAAAAATTTAAACCCATATTTTTTTTAGTTGACTTATTTCTTGTATTAAAAAATAAAATATGTTTTTTAAGTATTTTAAAACTAAGAAAACACATGTGTAATGATTAGGGCCTAAGATATTATTTGATTAGGTGTCTAATGCATTGGACATTGGATCATCCTACTCACAACTTATTTAGCTACAAATTTTCTTTTCAATATAATTCAAATTTTTTAGTTGTAACATTATTCGTTCCTGATTTTTGAAGCAGTTAGCTTCAGCACTTTGCAAAATAAATCGCAAATGAAAATAGCACAAGAAAATCTAAACATAGTTAAAATTGTTGTATTTGCACTAATAATAATAATTTAGCACTTCATAACATGACTGTTTTTCAATTTGCTCTAAATACTGTAATATGGTACGAGACACATCTCGCACAGCCCTCTTTTGCATTTCACACAAATGGTTAGTTTTCCTCTTGGACAGTGCACACATCACAGTTGTTTTCCACTTGGATTTTTTGCAATTAGGTGTTCAAATCTTGTATCTCACATAAGCCAAGCATTATATCTTCGCCTGTGGTCCATTTCTTGGTTTCGGGGTTGTATTACTCATTAGAAGTGATGTGGCAAGCCTGACAGTAATCTGTAAAGTAAACAGGGAAAATACGTAAATAATTATAATTAATCTATCAATAAATACGCTACACTTGCTCCTCACGAAGTAGAAGCTTGTCGTGTCTACCAATCTCAGAAATGGAGTACAACTTCCAACAAGCGAAAACCATAGTTACTAATTAAGTTTGTAAATCGTATAAAGTACCACTTCTTTCCTCTTATTCGAATTTTATACACTGTCATGAGAGCATCAAAAATATCAACTCCATGCTTGTACTAACTGTACGATTTTTATACACGATGGGACTGGTATATTCATTAGTGCCCTTGGATCGTCTCCTAACTATACAGTACTGTCACTGTCAAGAGACTCAGAATTGGTGATTTTTGTCACTATTTTGTTGTCATTCCACCAATGACAATCTTATTTTACTACCTCAATAAGTATCTAATGAGCCTCTCTTTCTCTCTCTTTTTCCACAGAGATGCACTGGGCACTTTGCAGTGCGGTTTTCATGAACAATACCGGTCATAAAATAACCTCTCTTCTTCACATTTACAGTCAACTTATAGGAGCTGAAAAAATTTTCCCAATAGATTGTATGGTATTCTGGATCGTCAGTTACTGAGCACAAAGATTCTACCACTCTTGCAGATATAGTATAGGTACATCATTCCTTTCGGTTCGTTCTTGGTGCGGAATTATTCTAAACCGGTAACCATCATTACCGCACATCATCCACAGCTTGTAGACGAACTTCGCAGGTTTTCCTTTCGTGTACATATTCAGAGTGTTCCTGCCGTAATATTTTACCATTCTCTCATCTATGGACAAATACTTACTGAAAAATTTATATTTCATCAGAGTCTCATTAGCTGAATCTTACAGTGGCCTCACTTTATAATATGTCACTTATTTTCTATATTTACAATGTTGTTGAATTGGATATACTTTTTTATTTCCTGAAATCGATGACAAGACATGCAGTTTGACACAATAGTTACATCACAGTCTGGAGTATGGTCCCAGTAAATTCTTTGGAAGTTTTGATAACCGTTGAAAATTAGGATAACAATAAACTTGAGAAGAAGACAAAATTTAAACAAAAATGTTTGATTGTTGTTTTTCTTGCTGTAGGTGTTAGTTTCTTCCAGTATTTTATTTAAAATAGTGTCCGTTATTTTAAAGAATTAAGTAACGGCAATTTTGTTTTTCAACTCAACGTTAAGTAGCCTACGTGTCTTGAGGTTTGGCAGAAGACTCTGTACGGCAGTTTCTCACGTGTTCCCATATGGGCGATTTTATCTTCCGATGCTTTCTAGTGGAAGGATGATGTCTTCCTCAATATCTTCACAATCAGTTGCATTTTCAGGTTGCGGTGAAATGATGTTCACCATTATATCATCTTCATTTAAGCCAATGTCACCTAAATCTTCGTCTGTCCGTGTTTGTAAACATTCCAGTGTTTCATCAAACCGAAGAAATGTTTGCTTCATACGTCCTACGAAAAGAAAGAACCATAATACACGTGACTGAGTAATACAATTTCTGAAATTATTTAAGTTTATCATAAATATGTGTTAAAAAATTAATTAAGAATTCAGCATGTTTACACGCATTACTAGCTTACAGGAGGCATTTATACATTTTTTTTATGTGATGCATCCTTATAATCCAAATGTCACATAAATAGGACATCAAATAAACGTAGGGCCTACTTCTATAATTGAAAATGTTCAACGTTTTGCTTATGTTTTTGAAACATGTTTCTTAGTAAATTTTTGACAACAGTACATATTTTTTTTCGTATACACAACTTTGTTCTCTACGAAAAGAAAAAAAAACCACCAACCTGCACTTATCGTAGAAGTAGTTGCACACACTCGCAACAACCTGGCAGTTTCGGAAAAATGCAAACAGAATAATACATAAATTCTCTATGTGAGTGTGTTCAGAAATGTGTACCGCAATGCATCATTAGGTTAGTTCTGAAAATTATGAAATTGTAAAAATAAGAATGTGTCACAAGTTCAACAATGCTTTGTGTCCTACGCATAGGAGATTGGTTCTAAAGGTCCTTACACACAATCAAATTTTGCTTCAATTTTCTGTCAAGTTTATTGAATTCAATTTATTGAATCCTGTGTAACGCCGTGCTGACGTCACAACAGCGGCCATTTTGTCTTCAAAATTGTTTACTGTGTTGAATTTCGTCAAATATTTTCGTTCCGAACATCTCTGAAATTTCCCTGAGTCAAAATATTTAAAATTAGATAGTATTTTTTCTGACATAAATTCAAATAACATAATTTGTTTTGTTTTGTATGCGAATTAAACAATATTAAAAATTAATACAAGCCTAATTTCTTTTTAAAAAAACGAAAATAATGAGGCATTTTGTATTGGTTTAACTAAATATTTTCGTGTCGTGAACGATTAGTAGGTAGATATTTCTAAAACAGCTACAATGTTTATTTTGTGTATCATTTGTTTACAAATTGTGTAATAACTTTGCAAGTGATCCATTCAATGTTTATCGAATCAAAGTTCTTGAATTGCTGCGCTATTCAATACCTAAAACTCAAGAAATTGAATTCAGTAAATATTTGCTCGTGTGAAAAGGCCTTCTTAAATAAGAGCTATATCTCTGAAAGGAAAAAAAACTGGATTTCGTCAACTGTAGTACGCAAGTGAAACCACGTAAGTAGATTAAAAACGACAGACGCAATGTGTAGGAGGTATGCCGCAGTGCAAGGGCAGTATACAAATAAACAGTTTCATTGCTTCTACGAGCGTGGTAATGGTTGAGGAAGTAGGTGAGAATGTCAATGCAGCAGTCAGGTTGTACCGGGCTCAGTACCCCAACATACCGAAGCATAATAATTATCGTTGTTGTATATCTGTCCGTGTTTCATTGCTATTAGCGGGTTAACTATGCCTGTTAAGAGGGCGTGGTACATAATTCAACTTTAAAAGCATTTATTTATAACTGTAGGTTTCTTGAAACCAATTTGCGAAAATTGAACAATAGCAATCCTAGACAATAGTTTTAGCCAACGTTTTAAACAAAATTGTCACCAGTGTTAAGAACTTCTGAGGCACAATATCTGACGCCGGAACCTCGTGCATTTAATTGCGGCGCAAGAGATCACACGCAACGAATTAATAATCCTGGATAAATGTTTACTCACAAAGTTGGCAAATACCATTATCTAGGATTGTCATCGAGTATTTTATCTATATTGGCTTCGAAACAAGCGTAGAAATCAATTGATGTCTTCAGCGTTTATTTATATACCACGCACTCTTAAACGCAGATCTTGGCAAAAAAAATTGTGGGACAGCTTACTTAGAAATCTGTAGCTATGTTTCATGGTGTTGGCAGCTTGCCTGTGTGCGGAGACGTCGCCCATTTTACTGCGAAATAATAACAAGGTTACTGTGCTACCACATGTCTTTGATTTGCTGGTAGAACAGTCAAATAACACCCTAACTCCTGCCATGAAGCAGAGCTGCAGATGTGCACGTAATTCAATGAAACGAGTTGATGTAAAAATATTTTCCCCAAAATCTGTAATCCTTAACTAAGGACGTTAGACAATTTGATGTTTGGTTAAATAGGCTCTAATGTGTAGGCTACTAATGTACTCCAATCGGTTGTTTATTATAAATTTTTTCAAAACTTTTCTCACAGTTCTCGATACGTTTCCGGTCAAAATTATCTGACAATAATTTATGAACTGCCACGTCCTACTTATTTCAGATTTTATTGGCTGAAACAAAATCATCTTCACCAACGCTTTGCCTATCATTAATAAACTATTCGTGAAATTGATTTATTACAGATTGCTTACCTATTACCAAATAAATAATTTTCTCAGTGAAGATCAGTTTGGTTTAGACCAGCCTGTAACACTGAAAAAGCAACACTCAACTTGGTACAAAAAATACAATCCTCCATTGACAATGGTGGTTACGCTGTAGCTCTGTCAATAGATCTATGTAAGGCTTTTGACTCGGTGGATAACAAGATATTGCTCACCAAGCTGGAATTTAGTGGTATTAGAGGAACTCCTTTAAAACTTATTAATTGTTACTTAATTGACAGGAAAAAATTTGTATTGGTTAATGGTGCCCAAAGTAAGCAATATAATGTAGTCAAAGGCGTACCACAGGGGAGTGTCCTGGGACCTCTCCTATTATATATCTGCTCAACGGTGAATTACAACTATATGCTGACGATGCTGTTGTTTTCTACAAATGCAACGAAGACATTAACAAAACTGTTCAACTTTTGCAGGATTATCTGAATACATTAGATGAATATTTCAGATTAAATTAACTTATGTTCAATGCTAAGAAAACTTCTTATGTAATATTCAGTACCATTAGATCTATATTAACCCCTCCCCCCTTGTCAAACCCATATTTCAGCATATACCAGTTAATGAAGCAATTAACTTAAAGTACTTAGGCTTAATTTTTGATAAACACCTCACGTGGACAGATCACCGCAACCATGTACTAAAAAAAAAATATTACATGCTATTGGAGCCATCAGAAGACTCCATGAACATTGAGTGCCTAGAAGAATTATGATCCAAGCATACTTCTCCCTGATCCATTGCCATCTACAGTATCAGAGCTTAATCTGGGGTTTGTCCAAACAATATGTAATTAATCCTTTACAAACTGCACAAAATAGAGCCTTAAAAACTGTTTTTGGTCCAAACAAACTGTACCATACACAGGACCTGTTTGTTAATAATAACATATTGTTGCGTGCCATGTACCTGGAGGCCAGTGGTCGGCGGCTGTTTCGTAACACCTTGAGGGCTGGCCGATGATTCAAAGCCCGGGTGGCTCATAGTGGGAATCCCGCCGAAACCACGTCATAGATACCTGTCCCAACTGCGTCTTAACCCTTCGAGGGCGGCCGACGTGACTACAAACACGTCCGAAACATGATGAAATATGTATTTTTAGATCCCTGTAATGCGGGGAACACCCGACTGTCTGGGCTAGTATAAAAGCACAGAATCGGCACATTTGAGGAGAGTTCGCTATTGGTAGTGCTAGAGGAAGGTGCTACGCCTGTGGAGGGAGACTGGTGAAGACATCTTGGTGACGTCAGAGTCTACTGTGAGGCGGCAGGCGGCTACCTGCGGAGCAGTGTTGGGTGAATCAAGAGGACTGCTGCGGCGGGCTGACAGGCGAAGAGGAGGTGCGCGATGGGAGTCGAACCGAAGACCTCAAGAGTGAAGACAGCGGTGCACTCGGGGTGCTGCGCAGCACATGGTGAGCCATCACCACTTCGGACTGATAAGGTTGTACATTGTCCCTATTTGAAAACCTGTTGATTGGATATATGATTGAATTTTATTGTGATTTGTAATTTTCAATTAATTGATAGTAGACTTCCTTTTTGTGCTTTAATTGTCCAAGTTAATTAACGGTCTGTGACACAGGAGTAATTGTGTGCATAACTAATTGTGTTGTGAGAGTTATAGTTGATTACTGTTTTGTGTATTTGGTAGCTTTGTGAGCTATTAAATCCAGTACTTAATTTAACTCTTTTATTTCTAATTATAAGACCTCTATCCCAAAGAACACATGGGAATTGCCCACATATAAAGTTTATGTCTCAAACTTGTAACAATATTGCCTATCAGCGGACTATTTCTTCTAAATACACTTACTGCCATTCATGGACTGATGTATAACACAAATCTTAAATCCAAATAACTTCTCACCTATTCAACCAGAGGATGTGGAAACTTCTATTTAAAACAAGTTAAGACAAGTTATGGTTACTATGCTTAACCTTCTCTGGCTTTAAATATTTCAACTCACTTCCTGAAGAAATCAAGATTATAAAAAATAAAATTCTGTTTAAAAAAAGGGTTAAACTTTGGTTTATGAACACTATCAAAAATTGGGACAACGTTATTACCCTTAACCATATTCCCACAATATTCTAAGTGGTTTCTTTATGACTATGTATATTTCTCTATTGAGCAAATACGCACTGTCATTGCATTTTCCGGTAGGCCTAAGCTATTCCTGAACATGCACTCTAAACTTAGTGTTAAACGCATAAAGAATGTGCTACAGTATGCCTCTGTTTCTAAAAATAGATTATTTTAAACAGGTTTTACATTTTACATAAGTGTACATATCTGCTCTAGTGTGTAGGTATGTGTGTCCATGAGTGTTAATGTAATGTTGTGTATGTATGTAGGTAGTTATGTTTGGCAATATAATACCAAAATATGTATAATTCTTACTGTGTATTCTATTTTAGTGCCTAAACATATGGTATTATTTCAGACGGCTTGTGTGTGTATGTATGTATATGTGGGCTAATGTGTGTGTACCTTGGTACATAATACGTAAGTGTCTGCATAGCCTTCCGATATGCGTTTGTTATTGTGTTAATTTTGTATACTTTAGTAAGTTACTGCACTTAAACATATGGGTGATACAATTGGTACATTGATACATTTTGTATGTTCACTACTGCCTTCAATTGCAATTAATAATTGTGTCAGTCTCCACCTAGAGCAAACCTTTCGCTCAAGGAGACACTTTTTATTTTTTATTACTAGAATGTATTCTTGTTCATGTATTTCAATTTTAAATAAATAAATAAAATAGTTCCATTAGAAATTTTCAGCAAAGTGTTTTGGGTGATTTTATAAAAATATATATATATAAACTATATATATATGTAAACAATATATAAATTATATATAGAGAGAGAGTGAGAGAAAGCGAGAGAGAGTGGAGAAAGAGAGAGAGAATTCTTCTAGATGGTAGTTTATATAGTGGCTTTTTGTGTTAATATAGCACAAAGTTACTCATAGTCCCCGGAATATGTAATTTATTCAGTAATTGTATTATTAAACTAGAGCCAAGTTGGTGTGAGCCATATGTAATATAGTCTTATGTCAAACGTCAACCTTCCTTTAAAATGAGTTGACTATATAATAAGCGTGAATAATAATAAATTGAAGAAATTTAATTTTTAGACTTATTTCACCAAATCCTGCAAAAATTAATCAACAAAATTAATTGTTGTAATCCTTAGCGATAGTTAACAATTTCACAAAACTAAAATGTTGCTATTCATTGCAAAAACAAAAATAATTTATTGCTTAACCAAGTAAACATATTAATAGTGGCATCCACTCATCTGAAGATGTTTAAATATGGCAGCCTAGTACCCTGTTCAGCGTATGACCTTATGTACTCTGTGGTATGACCGCACCACAAAACCATAAAATTGTAATCCTCTCTTTGTCACCACTGAATGTCGTGAGAACCCTGGCAGCTAAGCAGTTGTATACATTATCCATTAAAAGAGGAAAGCAGATATATGCATTGCCAATGATTAGGCCTCGGAAAATACAATAGAAAACAATAATGGACGCGGTCTCTCCTTCGAGATTGTATATCTATGCGACAGAAGATTGAAACATAATGGCTTGAAATTCACGTTGAAATTGCGTTATTGTCTAAACTTTTTCTTATTAAGAGTTTTGAAATTAACTTACGTTAGTTTTGAAAATTATTACGTTAAACAAAATAACAACACATGTATGATTGTTCTTTACTGTATTCGGTAACAGCTATTAGCCGTGTCAGAAACCGCCATTTAGATATACAAATTAGTAATTTGATCGGTATTGGGTTAAAATTTATTTAGGTGGAGCGGCACACTAAATTCATAAATAATTCCGTAAATTCGTCCGCTGTTGTTAAATTACGTTTAATTTCCCGTATTTCTGCTGGCTAATAAGCAAATACCTGTCCATTAAAACCAGTTATACTGAAAAATAAATTACTACAGTGTTACTTGTACGCAAGTAATAGGCTATGTTTCTTACTTTCAACTATTTTCTTTATTTTGTTAATTAATAACGCGAAAACGAATTTAAAAATTTTGTATGGAATTAATTTGCAGATAGATGCCACGAAACTAAATATATATTATATAATATAGAACGACACTTTAATTAGATTGAATTTCATTAAAAATTTACGAAACAACATCGAAATACCAACGAGTTCTAGTTTCCAAGTTTGCCGCTCGAAGCGCTGTTATGTATCGTTGGAATTTTAGCCACCCTAAATTCCTAAAACCTAAAAATTCCAAAAGTTGTTTCGGACACGGCTTTTAATTTGGCTAGCAGCTTCAATCTACGACTGTGCTAGAAAACTTCCAGAAGTAGTTTGCATTGTAAAAGCTCAAAACATTTAATACAGTATATTTCTTTAGTAAAGTTAGTGCTGATGTTATTCAACATAACAAAGTCACTCTAAGCATAGCCTACACGAGTATAGGTGCTTGCTGCCGGGAAGCAGGTATTGGAGCAGAAATGCATAAAGTATCTTGTGATTGCATGATAGTCTAGCTGTCGGTAGGTAAGCCAGTGTCATTAAAAGAACGTGAAGACAAGGTAAGATAATTCTACAGGATGTTGCACAAACTAGTGTTTTTTTTTTACAATTTACAAAATTAATGCCAACATATTATTTTCGTAAAACAATGAATCAGCTAATTCCAGAAGCGAATGAAAACGAGACTTTGTTAGCAACAGATAAAACCTCAGAAACCGAATTGTAATGCAGAACTGACGACAGAAAACGTTTCCGGCATTCTCTGTCAAACAAGTGAGCTCGTACGTGTGGAATAGACTTTAGAAGCTGCCACAATACTTTGGTCAGAGTATAGTTGAGAAGCATTCGTTCCGTCAGTTCGAACAGGTGTCTCGAGGCAGTTTTCATATTTCCTGCCATGATTTATGACCGTGTCGCCCGAAACACCGCGTTTAGCCGATGAACACGTCAGTTTTACAGGCGCCTCGTGCGAGGCGCTACGAGCAGTGTTGCCAGTTTGAGCAAGCACAGCTGAAGTGACTTGACAAGATACGTTCTCCACAGTATCATGTCACACTTGAGGGGCATGGGATGTAAAGGTGTCGAGCGAACGACTGTAATATTCAATATTCAACGAAATCTAAACTACTCATTTTATTTCAATGAAGTTTTTCTGTCGAGTAGATATTATATTAGCAAACGATTATTTATATAGCACTCGGCGGTAGTATGCTTTGCTTTCGAGTAAAAAATTAAAAACGGTATTTAGAAAAATAAGGGATTTAGTCTGAAAAATCCATAAAAATGGAATACAGTAAAGTTTATAATTTGTAATACGATAATATCTAGAACTGTATAATAACCAAAATTCTAAAATATTAGCGTTTCAATTTTAAAATAATTTTAACATCCGTAAACCACTCGCACATAAGTTTTCGGAGAGTATTTTTTTTTAATCAAAAGGTGAATATGTTTGAAATTGTGTTATTATAAATTCCTGGATATTATCGTACTAAAAACTATAAAAATTACAGTTTTACATTTTTATGGATTTTGTGGTTTCATTCCCTTATTTTTCTAAATACCAATTTTTATTTTTTACTCTAAATCAAAGCATGTTACCGTCCAGTGCCATATAAATAGACGTTCGCTAATAAAATATCAACTCGGCAGAAAAATGTTATTGAAATAAAATGAGTAGTTTAGATTTGATAGAAAATTGAATATTCCAGTCATTCGCTCGACACCTTAACTTTCCATACTCCTTAAAGAATTCCGTTTTCGATATTTTTCGGATACTAGTTTCACAACATAATTCAATTTTTGCGTACCAGGATAAAAAAAATTATACGTTACCGTAGTTCTGGAATTATCGCAATACTGGCTCAAACCATGTCTTCTTAAGTGCAAAGTATAAAGCTGTAGAGGTCCTGACTCCAAACACAACAAAAATAATAACATTAATTAACATACTTTATTCAATGTTTACATTGGTACATTTAGGCCCATGTTTTAATTTTTGTTGGGAACCGATAGATTCTGATATTCGCCATTGAAATTGGTACTCTGAAATGAAATTGATTTTCTATTATTTTTCGTATATATCAAAATTGCTGTGCACGCCTACTTATGTGCAAATAATTTTCTTACGCCTGGGGACCGATAAATATAGCTTTTTTTACGCAGTGCAAAATTTGCACGTGCGTTAGTCTAGTTACGCTGTAGTGGAATTAAATACGCACACACTGAATTGTAAGATGTCACATAATTAGGGACTGGAAATTTTCGCGAATTCAATTACCTGTAGGCTAGAATCCATTGTAGTATGCATACTCAAGCCCCGTCTATTCGTGCATTGTCTGTTGTTCCACTGAGTAGCAGCTAGTGGACAAATAGTCGGGGCTTTAGTATGCATATTACAATGTATTCTAGTCGACAGGTAATGGAATTCGCGAAATTTTCCAGTCCCTACACATAATGTGCAGGATTGCCAACTAACGGCAGACAGCTGCACTGTAAAAAAACTTCCTAAAATGTTTAGGAAGTAATTAACCTAAACGCAGTATGGTACAGTTGCCATACTTCCGCCTTGTAAATACAAGTCTAGCAGCTTTAGTATACATTTAACTGTTTTATAAAAAAGTTTAGGATTACTACCATGGATGTCTGGGAAACAATTCTACTATACCTACTTTCTTAGTGGTCCTATACGCACGTGTGGAAATTCACCAACTATTTTTAGAGCGTGCGTTTCGTCAACATGTTTATAATTTTTGTCCGTGTGCCAAGTTGATGGCCTGAAGTAACCAGATGTTCGCTCGAATACGGTACATAACACTACCGGACACGGGACCGTTTTACTTGTGAAAACTGACAGCAGCGCTCCGTGCGGCAGAGAGTAGTAGTCCGTTTGGTAATAGGTGGGAAATTGTTGTAAATGGACGCGCTTATCAAGTACTTCAGCACAAGTCTATTTGCTATGTTCTTGAATGCTCAGCTAAAAGACGGGTGAACGGGGGGTGTTATGGGTCTTTTCAGTTCCAACTATGACTTGAGGTGCAAGTGAAGACCCGTTTCTTAATTTCTTTCTTTAAAAATCTGATTAATTTTAATTAAATAAGTATAAATTTATAAATGGATATACACGTTACAAAGAACCCTGTACATAGGTACCGGTAGCTGAGAAAAAAATCATTCCAGCGAACAATATTTCACAGTAAACTATATTTGTAGTTGTTAGGGTAACGATAAATCAAACGCAGAGCTCAACATTTTTGTGCTGCATTTGCTAGAAACCACAAAACTACACAACAGCGACACGCAGTAAACTATTCTCATGATGTCCAATACTCCAGACATGACAAGAGGTTACGTGATAAACAAACAAGTAGCAGTGCATGCATCCTAACAAAACAAAACATATTTCTTGTAAACAATACAATAAATTTACCTACCAACAGTAGTGAATCGAGTACTAACAGAAACAAAGGATGAGACGATAGTTAATTACATGACAAGTAAGGGAGTTCGGGGAAAATAGAGAAAAAACCATCTCGGGAAGTGGGCGATTCTCCTTTGGTGAAAAGTCGAAGATTAATGGCTTTTTACTAAGGCCTTGTGTACTTTTCTCAAAAATAGTTTGTAAATTTGCCACACTTGCGTATAGGAGCGCTAAGACAGTAGGTATGGTAGAATTGTTTGCCAGACATCCATGATAGCACTCATAAACTTATATATAAAACAGTCAAATCTATATTGAAATTACCAGACTTGTATTGTAACAAGTGTAAAAGTCTGAATATTTACAAGGCGGAAGTTTGGTAACTGTCCCATACTGCGTTTAGGTTAATTACTTCCTAAACATTTTAGAAAGTTTTGTTACGGGAGAAGAGACCTTAGGTGTTATTCACAGTGGTGTGTAATATACCACACTGGTTAGGCTTTGTTTGTAAGAAAATGTTTTACTATGTATTTAATAGATGGCATAAATATTTTGCCACTTTACTGTTACCTCTGGGATTCACATGATTTACTACGTATTTTATAGAGGGCATAAGTATTTTGCCACTTTACTATTACCTCTGGGATTTACAGCGTACAGAAAATCTGTCCATGGTAAATGAAATGATGTGTACTGAACCTTGTTCCATTAGAAAATTTGCACTGCACCCGCACTGCGCTGCATCGGTGCAAATAGCAGGTAGTGATCAGGCGGTGCAACGATCAGGCGA
Source organism: Medauroidea extradentata (assembly GCA_003012365.1). NCBI lineage: Eukaryota > Metazoa > Arthropoda > Insecta > Phasmatodea > Phasmatidae > Medauroidea > Medauroidea extradentata. The sequence goes on from PNEQ01032917.1 coordinate 57,217, forward strand.
CACTAGGCGGTGAGAGTCAAAAAATTGAACAACCGTTTATTGCATCGCTCCTCGATGCGAGCACGTAAACATGACACTGCCTCTATCCGACGAGAACAAGAGAGAGAGAGAGAGAAGGTGGGAGAGTGTTAGAGAGGTTTCTAGTTTCTTTCACCGGGACTTCGGATACCACACACGTTGTTGGTCTGACATGTGAGACGCGATCAACAAGCTGGGAGAGAGATCGTGCCCACTAAAAACCCTTGGCAGGACAAGAAAACAGGGGTCCTATTTCCCCCCATTGTCCCCACCCTCTTGAGTATCTCACCTTCCACGCCACCCTCACCACATAATTTTAACGACATTAGACGAAAAATGGTTTCGGAACGACTCCCCCAAATGCACCGCTATGATATCTCCCCTAGCCTGTCACTGACAGAAAGGAAATAAATTTCAAAAAACATTCCTTTAATATTTCTGACATGACTTAAAATCCAGAGGAATAATATGAGAGCTTATTCCACTCAGAAGCAACCCGCCAGGGGGTCAAAGTTGCTCTCCACTAAAGGAAATGTTCTATGGTATTTTTAACGTGATTTACGCTCGAGCTTCTTCTCTGCGGTCTATATGTTTGCCGCAACACGAGTCGAGGTGGGGGACCAATCATTTACTCAATCAAGGACAGTTTTACTGATCGTTTAAAAATTTTGTTCGTATTTTCTGTACTTCGAAGGATAATGGGAAGCAGAGTGATTTCGGTGTTCGTGTATGGAAAATCCCTTTGATTACTTTCCTGAGTGTGCATTAAATCATATTCTTGGCAAGGAAACGAAAAGAATTCTGGGTAAAAATGTTATGACATCAGATACGTCTCGGTAAATTATTATTTGAACAAGCTAGGCGAAAATTCGTGACACCCCAGCGGTGCAAACAGAAAAAGGAGGGTGTCTGGCAATCATAATGTTATAAAATTCCTGATTGTCAAATGGAACAGTAAAGAAAGATGGTTCAAAACAACTGATACTGTTAATAAATTACATTGAAATTACATTTTCTTTACTCTGATTATATCATCATAGTCCGTGATTTGGACGCAGAATTTTATAATAACTCTATATTATGTTTAACAGTAAAGTTAACGGAAGATCCCTATGCGTTATTTTGAGTAATATTTTGGGTATTGCGCGTCAGTATTGTCGAGAATACTACCACGATGAAAAAATTTTAATTCCAACACGCAAAATTCTAGAATACTAATGTAACGTTTGTGGTTTTATATTTTTATGATTTTTATGCCTTGGTATTGTTTGCCTCATCTGCTCTATCTGGCAACACTGTGTCAAAGTTTTTTGTAGATTAAGAATAGAAGTGAAAGCTGTATACATTAGTCTACTGCAATGACGGCAATATCACTGGCCTCTTGTGCTCCCAACTAGCCCAGTTCTATTAGTTCAAGCCTAATCGTTAGGGACCCTGGTTTTTCGCGAAAAGAATTTTGCCACACTTGGTTTTAGTGCCTTACGTGCACATCTACAGTTCTGCTTCGTGGTCAGTGATTGGATATTTTAACTCTCTCGAGCCTTGGGGTTCTACCGGCAAATCACAGCCGTGAGGTGTTGCAGAGACTTTATTGTAATTGGCTCAGAAAAATTATATACGGCTCTTTATATAGGCACGCTGTCAATAATCATGAAGCAGAATTGCAGACGTGCACGTATAAGGCACTGAAACAAAGTGGGGCAAAATTCTTTTCGCGAAAACCAGGGTCTTTACTATTCGTACTAAGTGCAATGTTCATTATCGTTCCAGATCCATTCAATGCAAGGCTATAAAATGTACCGTGTCACAACCCCTCGCCCTTTTACTGTCGTGCTTAGTTTTGAAGAAAATTTTTTAAAAATTAAATGTATTTTTACCTGTAAAGCGTTTAATGTTTCGTTATGAAAACTGCTAAATTAGCACTATTTTGCACCTTGAAATACACAATTTCCCTGGCGAAGACTCCCGGACCACCACTCTAAAGAGGTTGTCAATGTTCATTATAATTTTCGAATGTTAAACCCTCCTACCCTTTACACAAATCGTCACTGCACGAAACTGCATTAAAACCCAGTCCGAACTGTACACTGAAGCTTGGATTGCAAAGTGTTCATAATAACTATACAGTAGCTTTAGTTTTGGGTTTAATAATTTGGTTTTGCTGTTGAAAAGGTGCACGTGTGCGAGGAAGAGGATTAGATTTTGCTTCTGCCTTCTCTAAAATAAACTGACTATTGCGCGCCTAAGTTAAGCTAAGTAACAATTGTTGTTCTCCCATAAACTTATCAGAGATATCGTCCAATGACAATGTAACAGGGAAATTTTTTTAATAAAGTAATTTTTAGGCTCGTACTGAATGTTTTGCACCTATATTGGCTATTGTTTATACGAACCACTGTGTCCCTCTTCAACAGACTCAATTAGAACTGTACAGTTTTAACACAGAACATGTGTGATTTGCCTGAAAACTGTTCACACGTGTCACGATTGAGATACCACAGTTTATTGGAGACTATGTTAAATATTTTCGTGGTTTTCCAGTGTTTCTAACCGTGATTATGGATGGAGAATTACCACGTGGAAAGTTTACTGCTCGCTAGGCTTCGATATCATGTATTTATTTTCGACGTTTTTCTTTCGTTCTTGGGAGTCATTTTTTACTAGGCCATTTCTAATTCCGGTACGCTACGACGGAACGTCTGAAATTCGTCTGTGAACAACTAAACAGTGTCACATGACCACCATCCAATAATACAAGGCGCGGGACGTTACACTTATGTGGAGAATACTCTGGCAGAAAAGATACTCGCGATTTTCCACCAGCTCTAGCCATGGCACATACCGCACCACTCCATGGTACATGGAATGCCGGCTGTTCGGCATCCCCTTCGTCCTCCACACCCAGCAGTACATCGGTAAGCGTTGTTGAGTAACGCTTCAGATGCTACTGGGGTACGCAATCTTCCTTCTCCCCATTTTTTGTTGAATCTGTCAGCAAGTGGCCAAACCGCTGTTAAGTAACAAGAAATACACAGTAAAAACGTTTTCTTTACAACAATGAATGATTTTTCTTCGAGGATACATAGCTAGCAGTGAATACTTAACTTAAAGCAAAGAACATTTTTAAAAATTTATGGTTGGTGTTGGATTTTTCCTTTATAAAGTTACGTTTAAAAACAATTTACGTTTTTTTTTGTAAATATATAATTCATTTTTCAACATAAGAGCTTTTGATGAAAATAACACAACTGACTTCATAATAAATATTTCATATATTATGAGCTTAATACTAACACAATTTTTGTTACCATTACTGTAACTTATAAACAAAATTTTCTTTGCAGTAAAGTTATTTTGCAGTGGTTCGAATTTAAACAAATTTTTTCTTTGCGACAGTAAATATTCAGCTGTGTGCAAAGACAGTATTTTTAGAGTGTAATGTGTAAAAACCACAATATATGAAAACATACAATTAATATATCTGTAAGTAAACTCTAAAAGCGTGTTGGTGCGAAGCTCTTGTGGTTGGCGGCAGTGTGACGCGAGGTCTGTTTATTTGGCTTCGTTGACGCGTTTAGGACTATTTATTTAGAACTTGCTGATCTGCAGTCATCTGGTATATTTCTTAAAATATCTTCTTTCCAGCCTTTGTAACTTGTATGCTGTAGTTGAAAAGAGTTCATGAAACTGTCTTTATCGCCGGGGACTCTTGCTGAGCAGCTTAACCATTGTTTTCTTGTTTTGCTTTTGTTGTAAATAGCTGAGGTAGTGTCACGGACGTGAAAAGCGTGAATGTTTGTAAATTATTAAAATTTTCTTTTGTGTTTTTACATTTTTTATTTAAATATGTTAGGTGAGTCAGATCAAGCTATTTTGTAAGTTTGTATTTAATATTCTGTTATTTTAATGCTAATATTTAATCATATTTAATATTCTGTTATTTTAATGCTCATTTTTAATTTAACAACTGCCACTGATCTTTTTTTTTTTTAGGTTCAAATATATTGTAGTCTTCTGAAAGAATTTCGTACAACTTCCATCCACAATTTTTCATTGTACTAGAGTATTATTATTTTTTCTTCTTATTTCTAATCATTTGAAGGTCATATATTACGGCACAAAAAATTTCAAAAAGCAGTTAATTCCTTAGAACTTATAACTGAGTTTGAAATATTCCGAGGTGTATCATATCTGCTTCTATGTCGCGTATGTACAAAAGAACATTTTCTGGAATAATAGACTTATATTTGTAATATTAAATAAGCAGTAGGTTTTTCTGAGATAACATAAATATGAGCTTAGTGTTCGCGGATACAAATACTATAGAGCATACCCGGAAACAGAGATGAACTTATATTTTATCTTATCAACAGAAACGCATTACCTAACGCACAATACGACATACGCTAGGCGAACTTAAAAAATAACTACACCCTGTAGTTTCGTAGATTCTTATTTTATGAAAAACGGGAGAATAAAATATTAATTTTGATGACAGCAAATCTTAGTTAATTTTATTCCTAGTCAAACTATCCGCAAAAGCTGTGCGAACCATTCAAACATTCTTTGGTTGATGAAATGTTCAGTATTTGGATTCATAGTTTACAGTATCCTTTTCGTTTTATTCCTCAGTATTGGTACATTGTTTTGTTGACATCGTGTCTTCAACACAGTTTCTTTACAGAAGAGAGGACGATGTTCCTTAACTCGTCATCGGACGGGTAACTAACTCCAGCGAATGACTTACAGAAGATGAAGTTTCTTGGAATCCCACTTCGCAGTGCTTAGGAAGCTTCGCTGACTTTTGACTGCCAAAGGCGTGAATCATGGCTTACACTATCATGTCGTGCGAGTCCCTCCCCCTTTAGCGTTGGCGCGGCTATTGCCAGAGCTGCAGAAGAGGTCCTCCGACAGTAAAACGCTAAATTATGCAAATTACGACGGGGCCCTGATGGGGAGATTTCGCCCTGGTGATATTCGGCGGGTGCGGGACCTTTATGCGGATAAGGGCCTCTGCGACGTAAGGGAGGCCATTTGCATCGCCTTTAGTCGTGAAGATCTCGCATACCGCGGCCCCCTCGGGGTAGATAACAACACAGGCGGGGGTTGAACGAACCAAGAGGGGCTGGAGAGGAAATGTCAGCCAGTTTTAGGGGCTCTTACAGACGTGGAGACGAAGGAGGGATGCTGCGCGTGATGTATGTACCACAGTCAGTTTTTAGGGGAGGGGAAGGGAGCTGGTTGGGACGGAATGGCGCGCGTTTTATTATACCGGGAGGGTTACGACCACTCCGATCAGGGGGAGCCTCTTGCGCCTATCCATCAGGTCTCTCCCCCATTGTCTGCAGCAGCCAATAGAGATCCGCCATCATTACAGTCTGGTGCAGGAAAAAATTTCACCCGTGGCAGCAGTTTGGGTCTGGTGTGCAGAGAATTCCACATTTTCTATAGCTTGGTATAATTTACGTGCGATGAAAGTCTGCAGTGAGAAGTGTGTTTTTTACCAAAACGTTTGAGGACTGACAAACATTAACTTCTTAGTTACAAGGCCAATCATGTATTTTTTTTTTTAATTCAGCGTTGCAGTAGGCTATAGTTACATCGAAACGTTACGCGCATATTAAAGTCAGCGGTGCACGAGGAGATATAATAAATTCAATTTTATTCATTATTTTGATGGCTATTAAATATTCCTGGGACAAGTAAATATAATCCGGCATTTAGCTTTTGCTAACTGTAACGTGTGGTTAACGCAGCTACTTCAATACGCTTATTTCACTATGTTGATTTAGGATGCAGTAACCAAATAACTAAACAATACATTGAAATAACTGCTGATGTACACTTAAGATGCTACTGAACTCAAAATTTAGACAAATCAAAAGTTGTGTGTTCTATAAGCAAATAATTTCGTACAAAAACTCTTAGTGGCATATTCAGCTACAGGTAACGGTACATCACTTTCGGAATATGCAATATGCTACATTTGTTACTCCTTGTAATTAAATTTAGCAATAAGTTAGTGTTACATATCAAGATTTACTGAAGTCTTCTGAAAATTTCATGTCGGATTTTAATAATTAACAAGCATATTTGAAATACTTATTTTTAATGGAATCCCGTTAATTTTACAATACAAACAACCTAACACTATAAGATTTACATTTTAAATCTTGTGGGCGTATTTACAGAGAACCTAGGGATAACTCAATAAAATTAATTAACATACACGGGAAAAATATTTTGTAACAGCTACGAAACTATTTGTTGGCATTCACCCTGCAAATAACTTTTGTGCTCGCCACGAAAACGTGTTACTGTCATCACCAAAATATTGTGGTCACCGAAAAATTACTTTGCGATTTACACAAAATAATTTTGCAAGAAACCTTTCCTGCAAAATTTTTCTTTCTGTGTACAAGACGAAGATGTTTTTTATGTATAAGTTATGATAAAAACCACGAACGCAAATTAATTTACGAAAAAAGAAGCTAGTTTCGTACATAATCATAATTTGGATATTAATCATATTAATTTTTTAGCTATTCCTAAGATTAATAATGTAAACATATTGTGGACTGCGAAACTAACGATTGAATACTTCCGACAATAGTAATTCTGTAAACATGAAACACAAATTAATTTTTAAAAAATTACACTTACATTGAGTGAAAATTATTCACCAGTAATTCGCGTTTTGAAAATTAAATTTTAAGCTTGACATCAGCTGAAAAACAATTCCGTTCCGCTATAAGCTATGTTCGTGCAGAGTCTAATCCATATAAAGAAATGAGTCTTAAAGTACAAACTCCCCGTTATCTTTAAACATAGTTTTGAACTGGATGTGATGCAATTATCCTTTGTGTGAGTCAAAGTAGTCTAAATACATCCCGTCGTAGTCGTCCCTTGCTTGTTAGTTACCAGGATACCCGCCCCTATGGCGTGTGTGGTTCTGCGGTATCCTTTAGCAGTATTCTCTACCTATATTCATCAGTGTGGATGCAAGTTAACCCAAAACATTACAGTCGTTCTAGTAAACTATGAAATGTAATATTGATTTGTATGCGCCACGTTATTTTCTAAAATAATAGACTATGTACTTAAATACAAGCTTGGATGTTTAACTGTCAAAATTTGAAATTCTGTTACAGTCTGCCCAGTCGTTCTCAAAATATATAATAACATATTTATACAATCATATTATTATATCTTCCAAAATGGCGAACCTATATCTGCCAAATAAAAATATGGCAAAATAAAAACCTGTATCCGAAATATGACAAATCTTAATTAATTTGGGACATGTTTAATTTCAAATGTCGGACATACAACAATATACTCTACTAAATCAGTTGCGGATCAGGGGGGTGGGGTGCATAGTGACCACGGTCCCTTCCGAGACTGCTCCAAAAAAAAATTGAACCAAATAAATGCTAAGTAAAATATTGACAAATATTACTTCACACTTTTCTTAAAGCTTTATTAAAAAAAACAATGCATTAACAACGCAATCACACACTAGTTTCCATCCACTTTTCAATAAAAACAAAGCACTACAAGTAACAATCAAAGCGTACGATTGTACTGTACTTAAAATATTTTGTGTAAGGACACAATAAATATAATTTTTGTCATTCTTCTATTCCTGGTGGTTGCCAAAATAAACTCACTTGATAACTAACCACCTATACGTAAAAATTTCACTCAACTGTTAACAATAGGATACTTATAGCAGGCGGAGAAGTAGCGAAGAGTGAGCTGTTTTCCAACATTTCGCATAATGGTTTTAGTTAAAATATATTATTATGTTATTGTATTGTCAGAATTTGCTTTTAACTAAGGTAAAATCTGTATGTTCATAGCTTACACATATATGTTTATATTGTCACGTTAAGAAAAGATAAAAGTTAGCTGTTAAAACATTTACCAGGGCTTCAAACGTGCTTACTTTATCGTTGATGGCCTATCCTGTACAAGAGTAAACCGAGGTTATGGCAAAGCAATCGAAATAACCTGAATGTTTATTTTCATTTGCGTATTTCTGAAATATTTGTTCGAAAGGTACTTTCTGTTATCTTTTGCCATCTTTCGGGAAAATTTCAAATATTTGACAGTGTTTCATACATTTCATGATTACTCTGCTTATATAATAACTGTGTTGCTTGAACACCATAACAACATAATTTATTTAATGATCTGTTATTATTACTGATATATTTTGTAAATTTCAGCAAAACCAGTTGTTTAAATGTATTTTTAATGTACAGTCTGCGAATAATAATAGTACTTTCATAAAATACAGGACTATTGGGTATTTCATACAATTTAAGGCTGCTGTTCTCATTTAAGATATATTGAAACTCAATATGGAAAATGTGGAGTTATGTCTTATTCATAAACATAATGTTCACAAAAAATGTATACATTTACAAAAAAAATTCTTCGGAAACTAGTTTCCAAAAAACATATTTTTGTAAGTTTACAAAAATATTGTTAGCTTTACAGGAAATGCTTATAAATGTGCAAATATGTCTGTATGTTTACAAAAATCCTTGCATATTTTTAAATAATAATTTTACATGTAGAAATAAATTATTGTATATTTTATAACAATTGTTTGAAGTGTAAAAACATTTTTGGCAACCTATTTCCAAGAATTTTCTGTAAAATTACAAAGTATTTTTTAAAATGTGACATGCTTTTGAAGGTTATTTTGTTTCACGTCGAACATTAGAGCCATAAAAATATATATCCTGCTAGTGTCCGCAGGTGTTCGGAAATGTTAGATCAATTTAATAACCTGCGACATTTTTGCTATAGGGTTTAGACTGTTTAAAGTTATGATATTAGTTTACAAACGTTTTATTGTAAAAGTGATAATTTATTTTACTGTGCAGCTTACCACAATTTTTGATTATTTACTTTTCAGATAAAAAATGTTAATGATGGTTTACTCACTTTACTTTTTTCTCGATTGTTCACTTCATAGCATGCTGAATAATCTTAATATAATAAGCCTTCAAAATGTCAGTATTCACAAACTCAGCAAACCTTTTTTTACAGTTATCTTGTAAACTACCTTATGACATTCTAACTGCACATTTTATGAAGACGGGGCATATAAATTAACCTTAAAAACGTTTATTCATATTTCCATTAATTTCAACATTTAAAAAAGTAGCATGTTTATGAAATAATTTTTATCAAATATCTGAGCAAATTTGTTCATAAGGTGGTATTTTTCTGATAAGCTATTCGTGACGAAGTAATTTTGTAACTTCGCTTTCAGTACTAAAGATTACGCGAACGAAATGTGATACGCTGGCAAAACATGTTTGCTCAAAATATATGTCAAAATTGGTTTTCGGGTATTGTTTTCCGGCTTGTTTTTGCAAATTTACATAAACTTTTAAAAATCAATATTTGTGTACCAAGCCCTTTTAATTACTAACATCACGATTTCAGTTCGCTTGACCAGCGTATGTGGAAAACGCTAGCTAATGATTAGCCGGTATACGACACTACACGAGGAAGATAAATCTCTCAAATTGTTATGTATTAACTTCAAACGGTGGGCAGTTAGTTCATATAACTTGTTCTAATTTCTGAGCTAGTTCTTACTAAGACAGTAGCACGAACCCTGTTGCATCTTGCCGTTCAGTACATGTACAGTCAAGACTTTTGCTCCCAGATGCATTTTGTTGTGTTGACAATTGCTTTGTTCCAGAAATATCCTAATATTCTGATCACGTTTCAATCCCGTCCCCGCCGAAACAATTCACCTTAGTAGTCGTGCAAATAATATTAGGAGTATGTATGCTGTCGAATTTGCATGTATCTCTCAAAACGTAAATGTCTTTACTTGTATTCGTGTTACAGCTTTGAACTAGATAATAAAACCAACATTTGTAGTCCAGTAGAGCGTCGTAAACTTGTGCACTGAATAATTTATTATTCTCCAAATAGGCCTACATATATTTTAATACAAAAATATCAATGCAAGATGTATAAAGTGCCCGCAGTAGCATTTTAAATGCAGTTAAAATGTCATACATTCCCAGATCTGTCATACCTATAATTTCTTATGCTCGTGATTTTTATAAATACGAACTGTGTTCCAATGAGCGAATAAGCTGCAATTGCTATAATTACATTTGTTTGTACTATTAATACAACATTTGTGGAAGTATGTTGTAAGATTCTGAATATTTTGCGGATTGTTATGGACCATGTAACCCTGGTTCTAACACAGCGATCAGTAACCAGGCCACCCGGCCAGGAATTCCAAAATATTAATCATAAAGTTGCTGCAAATTTCAAGGCAGAACTCCCCACTCCAACAGCGATACGAGTTGACACACAGGACGCGATAAATGGGCGTGCCACGCTACCTACGAGGTATGTCTGCCCCATATCGTCGCCAGGACCACTTCACTACCAAGATGCACCACGACGTCCAGATATACGACGTGCCGATCGCCGTGGACGTTTCCTTACATCAGCCTTGGCATCATTAACAAGGTGCGACTGTCATCGACGTAACTAAATTGAGTAGCTCATAAGTAATCATTAATGTATAACTATACCGCTAACTATTCTTGCCTCCCTCCGTAAATAATATCGTAAAAGTAATGTAATAGTTGTATATATTGTAAATTAAAGCCGAATCTGATATTTAGACTGCGAGTCTCACTTATATCGTCAGAATCCCATATTATACAAGTTTATTCAAAACTGTACGTTTTACGTAATACTATACCATTACTAAATAACAAAAATAAATATTTTAAGTAAACGTACCAGGATAAATAATAATGCGATTACGTTCGTAGTACGCATACAGCAATACGCAAATTCATGTCTGGATTTTATTAAATAAAATGTTCGTCATTATCTATAATCTTGAACAACCTTCTCATGTGCTACGTCAAATAACGTTTACATATAGAACAGGAATATTTCGTTTTACTTAAGTAAATAATATATCTCGAAAGTAAAATACTTCTGGCAAAAATATAGTAATTCCCGTGAATTTAAAAACCAATTCCTCTTTCCGTTGACTTTGTAAGTTGGCGTGCATGAACCACTTCAAAAACGTCAACTCTCACAGTCAAATACATCAAACACAACAGGCAACAAACAGGCGTAAGCGCTGTTTTTTTTTCCTTCACCTCGGAGTCGCGCATTATTATTATGTTATCTTCGTTCACAAAACGTCAAAATCACCTTACCATTATTGATGAATCAAAGACCGTATTTTGTAGACTGCTCAGTAGTCTGTGAAATATTTCCCACTGTGACCTTTTCAGCAAGAATTACCGTTACATCATTTTTAAATGTATTACAGTTTCCAAGTCTTATTTCTAGGTTGTTTATTTATATCTAATTTTCCAACAAATACAACATTTTATTTGCTAAAATTCTATGTAAATTTTCTGGAGTATAGTTCAGAAACTTTAAAATAAGACATTTTTAGCCAACAAAACTGTGCATTTAATTTGTATTAGTGTATTTAATAGTAACGAACATTTGCCATAAACGAAATCATAGAATTGGTAAAAAATGTTATGGGCATGAAACGTAAACTTTAACAATCCAATAACTGACTGTCACTGAAAACGCTGAAAGTTAAATGTATTCAATTCTTTTAACACTATGCGTTTCTATACACATATACGTATTAAACTTCAGTAATAATTTTCTTATGTCAATATTGTTCAAATGTGAGGCAGAATACAAGATCAAATTAGCTTATGATCAAGAAGCAATAATTTTATTGACGTCAAGACTTCCAAGACAGCATAACTCCCAGTGTTCAAGTGTTTGCATATTTAATTAAATTAAACGTAACTAATAACTTATAATAATACATCGTGGAGCTAGATATAATTGCATTATTAGAACACCACTCTATTTCGCTTACAAGCGTAGTTGCATTGCAGTTGTGAACTTAAACAGAAGTTAACATCCCACAAATGATGTAATTATTTAGTATTTATGTATTTCCTTTTCTTATTTCAACCGTGTGCCATAAATAGTGCAGTAAATTCTTTAGGCAGAAAGATAACAACTCACATGCAAATAGAAAGTTTACTCTTAGGAGTATTGTGTATTTGTTAATTGCCTTACTGTTAAAATTATTAAGTATAAAGTCATTTTTAAACAGAAACCATATAGAAATAGAAAATATGTTTTACCTGCATAGTTATGAACAGGTTATATATTTTCATAACACACTGTCGCATGTGTTTGTGACATATTGTGTGATATTATATGTGGTCATATGCTGGTTGGGGGTAATAGCAATGAAACTCAACAAAAAAAATCTTCTTGTTCGGCCAACTAGCTTCCTACTACTTCTACGTGAAACTTCAAAAAGAAATACACACAACCCTAAATTTAAATAACAACTCAAAGATGTAGCAAAATTGCATTAAATTTAATATCACAGTTCTCTCAGGGAAGGATCGGTGGATACGGGACCAATTTTGCAATGCTAATCTATTGAATTTGCATGTTGAGTAACGACATATAATGAATAAGAAAATGGCTAGGAAAAGGTACAATGTAACCAATGCAATGGTAAATAACTGCGAAAAAACTATGGGAAGAAAAACAAATAAAATATCAAATAATACAGCTACTGAAGCCTTCTACCCACTAACTACCGTAGACATTCTGCTACAGAGTCAGACTTCAGCACAGTCCAATCAAGTGTTAGTTCGCTGTTAACGTCTGTCTTTCCATGAAACTAAAATCACGTTGCTGGCTGGCCCTGTCTCAGTAATAAACTGGCAACGATACCGATCTTCTCGTAGGCCACCGACGTGGATCACAGCATCCAGGATTGTGAGCCCGATCTCGTCTCACGGTCCTCCGGCGATCCAACAAGAACTCCCCCTACATAGCTAGCTAAACTGTCTTACTTAGGCTTCGCGCTCCTCTATGGCACAAGGAATACACTTCTTATACCACAGAATAATATACACATCCTTCCCTGCACTTAAAGTATAGACATAAAATATCAATCTTAAATATACGTTAACATTGATTCAGCTCGTACAACTAGCAAATAAACAATAAATACATATTTTTAAGTTATTAATATCTGCAATATATACATGCCAAATGTATATACTACAACACACAATTTATTGACAATTTTAATTTAGAACACCTCTACAATATATTTAATGCAGAACTACATAAATTGGTAGCACACGATATTGTTTTACATGTTAGTGAACAAAGGAAATATGTGTTCAGTAAAATTCAGATATGAATAACTGTGCGTGTACTTAAGGTCGTTCAATTGAGGAAAATCGTAATTTTATATTTGTATGAAATAGTGTCAGTTTTGTAGATGTTACTAGACAATACATTTCCCTCTTACAAAAAAATTAACGTCGTCCCTTTTCCCATAATGGCATTTTAAATTCAAAATTTGCGTGTTATTCGTTCTTATCTACAGCAAAACCATCAACATAATGAAACGAAATAATTCACTTATAAATTACATGTACGGGAGACTGACTTACATACATAAAAACCCATTACACACAATAGTTTTGTATTTAAAAAAAGTTTCTAAATGTAGCAAAGAAATTAAAAATTTCAGCAATTTCTTTGTACAAACATATTTTTGTAATGAGTTTTTATATACATCAAGCAGCAGATCACGGCATGTAGTTTAAATATGATTTTTTTCTCATTTCATTATGCTCGTTGGTTTTCGCAGGGGACAAGAACAAAAACATGCAAATTCTTACTTTGAAATGTCATTATGGGAAAACGAGCTGAGATAATTATTCTGTAGAAGGAACACGTACTCCAAGGTAACGTCTACAAAACTGGCACAATTTCATACAAATATAAGATTACGATATTTCCCCACTTTAACGCCCTTTACTGTAAGAGATTTTCACATCACTAATTGCCCGAAAAATGACACAAAATGTTTCCGAAAAACACCGACGAACTCCGGCGGATAGTTCCTTACGAAATGTAACAAGAAATAAGGACACCTAACACACAAATTTAATATCATAGGGTGAACAAGCTCTTGCAAAATTAAATTTGAAAGTGTTTTCTGAAAATATCGGAAATCACGTGACATAAAATTATAACACCCAGATCATAGTAGCCTATTATAATATCATGATATGCAATCCCACAGTTGATTCCTTCGCATTATGAAAATTACAGGGCTGGCCAACCTTGTAGCGTATGGAAAGTCGAACATTTTGAGAAGGTTTAGTGAGCATTGTGAACTATGTAACAAAAATTGCCCTATTGTTGCAACTGTAGAAAACCTACCGTTTATGCCCAAACCGCACTTGAAGATTCGCACACAGATACAGAGCCTAGAGCATAGGCAATGCTGCGTACACGCGTGTGTTGTGCTTAGTGCACAGACTAAGGTGGACATTCATAGTAAACAACATCTGCCTTATACACGGTGGCGGCCGGCCGTGTAGTGCAACGGTGCAGTTGCACGGAGCATATTCTCGCCAAAAAATATGTTTCCGTATTCGTCTGTGTGGCAACACTGTTTTTCTGCTAGGAGAACGTTTTATTGCGTACCAATTAACCTGCACTAAAGCTCTAGGGACCAGCCGCACAGGGGTTGATGTGCCGTGCAGTGCCAGGCAGTGCACGAGAAAGCGACGTCACAGTACGTGAAAACAGCAAGGGTCACATCCCCACCCCTGCAACTGTCCCTGTAATCCGTGCAACGAAGATATCCGCCCCAACTGCCGATACCCTCCGAAAACAACCGAACCGAGCAACAGGGTAGAAAGCTGTTAGGTGGCTTGACCGATGACCGTGACCAGTATCCGGACAACTTACACTCTGTTTACTACGTGTATTATCGGGGTTTCACGTGAATTAGGCATGTGAAAAGTTTTTCTCTTGTGTAATGAATTCAGAGGGTGTGCTGTTACGGATTCGCCGTTCGCGCGGAAATCATCTGCAGAAAAACTTGAAATCAAGAAGTTAGGTCGGCCAATTTCTGAACTTAATTTTACGACAAGCTACAAAAAAAAGAAAGGCGAATTTAATCGATGATTCAATAAGAAGATTTACGATGAAACTTCATGGATTTGCGGGTGTCTGATAAGAAATGCACTATTTTGTTTCCCGAGTGTACTGTTCTGTCGAGAGCCCTCCTGGAGTACGAAAGGTGATAAAGACTTAGGGCACTTAAAAGAATATATTAAAAGACATTCTGAAAACAAAACACACATCGCAGATGTACTTAATCTGGCAGATATTGGCACGGTCAACATAGCAACTCAGCTTGATACCACTTATTGTTTATCGATACAAAAACATAATGAGCAGGTGGAAAAAAACCAGTACGTTTTATCAAAGAATATCGATTGTATTCGATTTTGCGGTGCTTTTGAACTAGCGCTTAGAGGTCATAACGAATCGGAGACATCAAATAACCCGGGAATATTTAGAGGTCTAATTGATTTAATTTGTAGCATAGACTCTGCCATTAAAATCACTTAGAAAGTAGTAGTGTTTTTAAGGGTACTTCAAAAACCATTCAAAATTAATTACTGGATTGTATGTTGAAGGTTTGTCGGGAAGAAATTAAGCATGAAATAGATTCAGCTAAATATGCCGCACTCAAATAAATACATACATTTTCAAAATTATTTTTATATCATGGCAGAAATTTAAGGAATTTAATTTAAAAACATATTTTCGTGTCAAAAATTACAAAAAAAAATGTTAAGTCAACTGAAAATTATTTTACCGTGAAATAAACATAAAAATCACAATTTTTTAAAAACTATAATCTTCCCAGACAGTTTCTAATTACGCTTTTAGCTTAGGAAACGGTGGAGTGTACACTGTACTGTGTATTTACGCTGTTGTTAAATACTGTTACGTTTATGTCAAGCATTCAGGAAAGGAAATTGTTTTATTCGTACAAGGAAATTGATTGGTAAAGGTCGCAACTGTCAAGCAATCAGGTTGCTTGCTTTCCATCATGGCGATCCTTCTCTAATCCCGGTGGGGTCGCCCCTGATTTTCGCATGTGGAAATCTTACCGGAGTGATGACGATGTTGCGGTGGTTTTTCTCGGGGATATTTCGCATACTCCACGCTTGTATTCTGTCACTGCTCCATACCCACCTCATTGGCGCCTTCCATCACGTTTAAATACCATAGCTGCTATAAAAACTGTGTAATGTTTAAGTGTAGTTTACGAGATTTGACAATAATAATTTTCAGTCTTTATCGTTCAAGGGCAGTTTTCTGTGAGTAAATATCTGTAGAATATTTATGAAAGTAATTTAACTATAGCTTTGTGATATATAAGTTGCAATTTTTTTCGCAGCATATTTTACCTCTAAAAATATTACAATTATTAAAAACAATATATTAATATTTTTAATTCCGAAACTCCTTAAATAGCGCAATTTTGCACCTTAAAGTTAAATTTTTCCCGGGGGAGGACCCCTCAAGCTTTTAGCTTGGGGTATGGGTATTTAAACATTTAAGGCATTGATTAGTGTTGCACTGAACTGACTGGAGGCACCAGCCGCCACTGAGTAATAAACTCTCAATTCCGCAGAGGCCAGTTTGTTCCTGACACTCTATCGCTGCAACCTGAACGACATGTGTGTTGTGAACGAAAATCGTGGGTCCCGAACAGTTGAAACACGTCGACTATGTTATTGTGTACACAATTCAGACAATAAACCAACACCGAATAACTCTGAGAGGTAATACTTGACCAAAGCATAGTACTTAAATGTCAGCATCAACATTTGTACCTAAAATGATTAGTAAGGGAGCTACAATCCCCTCAGAGCCAGGGTTTCGAATGCACTTTATAAGCATATCGTTTTAGGAATTCCACATGATGCAGTATTAAATGTGAAACGTGGAAGGTCATGACGTTCATTAATTTGGAAAATGGGTAAGTGTGGCAATCATGAAAACAGTTCAGACGATTTTGTCTTGTCTGAATATACAGTTTTCGTGAAATTCATTTTAGGAAGTGCGTATGTAGTATTCATAATAGACGGACAGCGTCGAACCATGTAGGCTACAAGCAATCCATAGGAAGTTGCAACACCGCTTGTATCTTAACTGCTGATATGCACGTGTAAAATATTATACCAATCGTACGTCTTTCAATGTACAAGTATAAATAAGACTGCCTCCACGTAAAAAGTTACAAGACGAAATTTCACTTTGTTTTCAAGAGAGACAAAAAAACTGCTTGCTACGAAATAAAAACGCAGTATTTTAAGTTTTTCTGCATGATTTTTTTATTTACTAACATATTCACATATTAGTAGTTAAACATCACAATTTAAATATGTACTTTAGAGTTTACGTAACTTATTCCTTTAAGCACAGTTTCTATTCTGGCTTATTGCATTTTACACACAGCACTTGATTTCCTCTTTGTGGATCTAATTTCCGTTGTGTGAAAATGTTATGTTATTTACATTAAAATTGAATCAATATGCAATTTTCAACCAAATTCCTAACATTTGCATTTAACGGTTTTGTTAACAAGTAATAAAGGAAAATAAAAACCTTTATGTTGAAATATAGTTATCTTCTCCGATTCACAGATAGGATCAGTGAATTTTTTCTCTGTTTTCAAGTTTTTATAGAACATTCGGAAAACAGGTGGGATGTATGGTAACAATGACGTGAGATTTTTTTTTTCTTTTCATAAATTGGCACTACATCATTGTAACGCAGTTGTGGCTTCAGACGAGGATGAGGATTTTGGCGCTATGCCATCAGTGACGGGGAATGTATCGTCTTCCTTCAGAGATGTTTTGTACAGCACTTCAGTTGGCTTATCGAGAACATAGCTCAGCCACTATATTTGTTGCCATAATAACTTCTCGCCATCTTCATTTTTATTTATGTTCTAAGAAGTGATGCATATTCAAGGAAGTCCTCCTGTGTAAGCTCAATCACATTTAATGGATTCTTTTTTCCTGCAATTCTTATAAGCTGTGCCCTGTCATGAGGATGACTGTTTCGCGTATGGTACCTCTTCTTTGCTTTCTCAATCAAAGCATAATCACTGTCCCATTCAATTCTACCGACCTGGAACCATAAGTTTATGTTCCAACGTATAAATTTTCTTTTCCTGCCAAATATAAAGTCACATAGCATGAAATTGTGTGTTCTTATTCTGTCCTGGACACGAGTCATTGTACAAAACAACACGCTTGGTTTCTTCAGGAAGGTTCAAAATTAATATACACACAAACGATAGCAGGATTCATATTCTAATTGCAACTACTGTCATTATCACATGGGCACAATATTTTACCGTAAAAATTAATATATATTACAAAAATTAATATAAAATTAATTATATAAATAGTGTTCCAAAGATTAAGATGTGGCAGTTTTTCAACCATTACTATTATATTCTTTTGATTATTGCTTTCTGTGGTAGCATCATTCCTAACTTGGACTAGGCTCACTGCGTCACTGTGATTTTTTACGCAATCCAGGCTAACCAACTTCGTATCACTGAGGTAATGCCAACAAAATCGTGGCCAACATAAAATGGTTTATATTAATGGCAATGAGTAATAAATATTCCTTACAGTAAAAAAAGAAAATTAATACTTTCTATGCATTTCGTGGATTTCTATAATACAACTGCTATTAAAAGGAATACTTGTGTAATATTTTTTTGCAATAATTAAATATTTCAGAGAGATATGAAATATATTGTCACATATAAGCTTTTTTGTAGAATGCGTACAAACAACATTTACTAATGTGAGTAATTTGAAACAAGTTTACTTATTCCCTTTTACCCTTTAAGAAATACTTGTTTCTTGATTCATTTTACACATTGCAAGTTCTTATGTTTGTATAGCTTCTAGACTTATCTCCTTTGGTTCAATGACAGGTGTGTAAAATTGTGACTTATTGATGAAATAAATAGATATCCTCCAAAACGTAACTTGTTACCTTTTATCCAGAGACCGTCGAAATGATTATGTGGGTTGTGATTCTAGATGAGCTGCACTTAACAGTTTTGAGTATCATATGACTTCAATGCATAACACTGTATACTGCACGTATTGAAAATGAACAAATAGTTACGTTAATTAAGTAAAAGTACTAATCACACAGTTTGTAAGAACTGCTCAATGGTACGAACACGGGCGTCAAGGCAGAGATTTGTGTGACAGTGGTATACACACTCTCTGGAAAACACGAGGCATCATTCGCATGCTATTGGAAGCTGTGTATATCAGCTACACCAAATCACCCTGTGATTATACTGGTGAGGAATACACAACATATTATGTTTTTTCCCCAAACAAAGAAATCAAGTTGCGACATAGCCTGTGATCTTGCAGGCCATTACACAGGACCTCCACGACCAATCAAGTGATCACAGACTGTATCTAACAGATTTGCACGCACATCTCTTACAAAGTGGACAGACGCACCAATCATGTTGATACCACATACCATTACGGATAATAAGTAGCAGATCGTCTAAAAAATCTGGTGAAGTATTGATTTGATTCACTGATTTTGTTTCACATCGAACAATCTTCTCATAAAAATGTATCCTTCTCATGCCCTCAGGTATTTGGAAAAGTTAGACCACTTTCATGGCCTGTGGCATTCTTGTTGTAGTGCCTTGACTGATAAAGGTTTTGACATTAGTTTACAAGCTTTTATTTTTGTAAAATAAAGAATTTAGATTGTTGAGTACATGTATTAACTTGCGCTTACCTGCACCGTTCCTGTTTCACGAAGACTTCTGGTAACTGGATCAAACGTTGTGTGGTGTGGAACACCGGGAAATCGGTCTGCGTAAAGATGCTGGGCAGCACGTCCGTTACAATCACTACGTCCGTACACCAACATCACGTCCGTTAATTCTGTCCACGTGTAACGCTCAGTGACAAACGCGAGTAGCGTAGCGTGAGGACAAGACTGAATACGAGGTCTTATTTAAAACGAATACGCATCAGGCTGTCACTAGTCACTTGTGTGTCGTCTAGTAAAATGCGACATGCTGTACCGCCCTGTGTATTGCTTGTTAGCAGGCCGCTATATATATATTTTGCAAACAAACGATTCCGAGATGATTTCAAGGCAACTGTTCACCTGACAGTATTCCGGCAAGACTACCTTCACATTCGCTGCTGACTTTAAACTCATAAAAACACTTTTACATTTGCAGTGCTTTTACGTTTTTTAACGTATCTGTTTGTTACGTTTCAGTACGCAAAGTAAAGTGGTATGCGTTGTTATCATGTGATACTTTAGATTTTAAAAGGCAGCTCACCTAGAATCGTAACACACACAACTACGTCTACTTGTACATTAAAACGTTTACGAGTATTGTAATGGTTTACACTGCAAATCGGCAGTTCAGTTACAAGTGATGTTGCAACTTCCTGTGTATAGCATGTAGCCTTCATCGCGTAAAACG
The DNA here is from genome assembly GCA_003012365.1 of Medauroidea extradentata. Lineage (NCBI taxonomy): Eukaryota > Metazoa > Arthropoda > Insecta > Phasmatodea > Phasmatidae > Medauroidea > Medauroidea extradentata. The sequence continues at coordinate 77,705 of PNEQ01032917.1, forward strand.
TCTGTTATGCATATTACACACGTAATTCCTAAAATGGCTTCGCGAAATGTTTATTCCGGCAAGACAAAACTGTCTGAACTGATATTGTGATTGCAAACACATCCGTGTTTCAATTTAAGTGAAAGACATGACCTACCACATTTTTAGAGACTTAATATCACAGTTTAGTGCTGCATCGTGTGGAGTTCCTAAAATTGTATACTAACAGACTGCATTGGAAAACTGGCTTCAAGGGGCATGTAATGCTCTTAATAATCATTCTAGAGAATAAAGGTTTACACCGATATTTACGTTTTATAATTTTTTGTAAGGTATTACCTCGCGGAGTTATTCGGTGATGGTTTATTGTCTGCATGACGTACACAATAACATCGTCGACGTGTTTCAACTGTTCAAGACCCACGATTTTCGTTCACAACACACGTGACGTTTAGGTTGCGGCGATAGAGTGCTAGGAACAAACTTGTCTCTAACTGCATTGCGAACACAGATAAACATAAACAAAGATAAATGCTATGAGAGTGGAGATTTCAACAACGTAAAGCGACGTTTTGGGTATCGCAATTTAAGCCACATAGTTTCCAACATTTTCAGAAAACACTTTCAATTTTTAAGAGCTTTTTGCTACCTTAATGTTCCGCTTAGGTTCTCGGTGTCCAACATGTTTTCTTCATAATTTTCCATATGGAATTTCCCGCTGGATTTTTTCGGTGTTGTTTGGAAACATCCTGTATACAATTACTTAAAAAATGTTGCGTCCTTACCGTTAAAACACTATTACCACGTACGACGTAGTTACATTTTATCAGGCCTGGCACGCAATTATCCTTATTACCACAAATGGTTATTTATAAAACAAGCAATTTCTTAGCTGGAACAAAAGTTATTTCAGCTATTTATTTTACAGTCTGTTTCCCCAATCTTCTAATCAAAATTGGAGATCGGCAATTTCTTGACTGTGTTATAAGAATGTCTGTACGTGTGGTAAAAGTGAACTCTATCTTCGTTTGTAGTATACGCGGACGAAAACCTAAGAAGAAATTGAATTTGTTGCATTACTATTCTTTGTGAGTGATTATTATTCATGCACAATATGCACTTCAGAATTTATGAGTTTGTGTACATAAAGTATTGCTTATGAATAGTTGACAATAAAACTAAATGTTGTGTGATGATGAAACAACCCATAACAATTGAATCGTAAAGGAATTCGGCCAATGGCAACACCGAAACACATGAATACATAACAAAACTCACATTTTTTAAACACAAAAACTAAATTACTCACAAAAAACAGAATACCCAATACGAAAGATACACGTAATTTTACAAGAAAAAGCACTAGACAGGACATACAAGACAACACGAATTTCAATTGGTTGAAAAAATTCGATAACAGAGAGCAATTAGACGACTTGGAAACAACACAAGTCTCAGCAAACGAAAAACGCTTCCAGTGACGATATTGAAAAACAAATCGTCCATGAAACAGCAATGTGTTGTAGGCCTAATCCTCGTTTAAACCAGAGTTAACTTTTCGCTATATTTAGGCATAATGGCTATTTGTATACGTTCAGAAAAAATGTTATATCCCTAGAGACATGAACTTTTCGCGAAAAGAAATTTGCCTCACTTTGTGTCAGTCTGCAGACTTGCTTCACGGTCAGAGATTGGATGTTTTGACATTCGTGTGTCGTGGAGTTTTACACGCTAATCACAGACGTGTGGTGTTACAGTAACCTTATTGTGATTGGTACAGTCAAATGAGAAACGTCACAGTTCAAAGGCACGCTGCCAATATCTATGAAGCAGAACTGCAGACGTGCACATAAGGCACTGGAACAAAGTGGGGCAAAATTCTTTTCGCGAAAAGTTCATGTCTCTACATATCCCCCAGGGACTAAACTGGGTTTATTTTGATGCATATCAGAATGTTCCTTTCCCTATAATGTTTTTTAAAATAAAAGTGTTAAGTGAAACTCCAGTATTGTGGGATACGACGTCATGCAGTTTCATGGACGACGTGCGAAGTTTTTTGTAATAATTATTTTCTATAACATAAATAATAAGTTCCGCAAGTATACATGGTTGTCATACCTCAGTACACCAAGAAAAATTAATGTTAATATGTTTTTTACATTTGCTTTGTTCATGTAGTAGCAATTCTCTGTTGAAATTTACAATGCTTGTAAATGTTTCAGTGGTTTCAAAAGTTGTCCCCAAAAAATGTACTGGTATGTTCAGATGGTACAGCTGTTTGGAAATTACATAAGTAGGGACCCATTTTTTTCGCGAAAAGAGTTTTGCCTCAGTTTGTTTCAGTGCCTTACGTGCACATCTGCAATTCTGCTTCATGATTATTGGCAGCGTGTCTATGTGAGCCGTATCTCATTTGACTGAGCCAATAACAACAACGTTCCTGTAACACCACACGTCTGTGATTTGTCGGTAGAATCCCAAGGCTCGTGAGAGTTAAAATATACAATCACTGACCACGAAGCAGAACTGCAGATTTGCACGTAAGGTACCGAAACAATGTAAGGCAAAAAATTTTCACGAAAAACAAGGGTCCTATTCATAAGTAATAATTTCTCGGACAGACTTTAAAATATTTTAAAAATATACATTTTAAAGCTGCTCGGCAGATAAAATATTTGTTTATTTTTGTACCGAATACTATTCGACTTGTATAATTACAGTACTTATATTTAAATTTTCATTATATTAAATAATCAGTACGGTATTTTTACTATTTTCTGTATTTCCCACGATCCGGACTAATATACCTTCAGAAATATGATAAGTCACAGCTGAAGTATGCGTGCAATGTTACTAGTTGATATATATATATATATATATATTTTTTTTTTTTTTTTTGAAACTGTGTTAGTAAGTAAGCTATATTTTTTTGTCATTTTTACATATTCGTTTAAATGAAGTACGTCACAGTCAATTTAAGGAACATCAACTTCTTAAAGACAGCTTCAAGTAAGCAATATGTATAAAGTATGAGATTTTTAAATGTTTTTTTTTGCAATGGGAGTTTACAATTAAATTTTATTGGATTGTGGACATACGCCATTGCTCATGTTTAGCTGATCAAACCTGTGCTGAATGACAAAGTACGAAAACGAACAAGAAAAAAAAAACAAATATAAACGCACATAAAAATATTTAAAAAAAAGCAATCCCAGAGGAATTCTGTTAATTTATTTTTTCAAATAAATGTTATATTAGACAACAAATTTTTATATTTTTGTGTGCGTTTTAAATTTGTTTTTTTTTTTTTTTCTTGTTCGTTTTCGTACTTTGTCATTCAGCACAGGTTTGATCAGCTAAACATGAGCAATTGCGTATGTCCACAATCCAATAAAATGTAACTGTATAAAGTATATCATAAAATATATAATTATCAATGACGTTATGTGTTCTGTAAACATAAGTGTGTACATTGACATTACTTTTAATATTCCCATATTAATTTTCCAAAATAGCCCGATTTGGATGTTGGTTACATTCACATAATTTAAATTGTTCTTAAAAATCTTTATTTACACGTGCATATTCCGTAAGCAATTGCAATTCATGTAGTTTTAACAAAATTTTTTCTGACGAGATAATATATTCTAATTTGGGGCTCACAAAGTGCCTGCATAGTACCAACGTTCCAGCATTCAATATCGAGAGAGTTGGTGCGACGGTAACACGTTGAACTCGCATTCGGGAGAACATGGGTTCGATCTACTGCTCCTGATTTTGGTTTTTCCGTCGTTTCCCGAAATCGCTCGAGGCGAATGTAAGGATGGTTTCTTGAAATAGGCCGTGGCCGACTCCTTTTCTACTTCATGCCATTGTGTAACGTTGCACTAACAGTTTCTAATGACCTCACTGTCGACGAGAAGTAAAGCCCAATTTTAAAAATTAGCGTTCTCTACAGCTGCCGAACATGGCCGCTTTCCATTTGCTGCTGAAATTGCTTGTTATTAATAGGCTAAATGAACGCCTCAGTACTTAGCGATCTTAGTAGCTGATCTCAAATGGAACGCTAATAAGTAAATTTTACGGTAGGAGTAATGGCGATTGCTTTATTGTACGTTACAAAAAAAAATTTCATTAAAATAAAAACCACTTTGCAACTTGTAATGAACTTTCTTTTAAAAACCACTCTTTTTAAACAAAATTGAAACATATAGCAAGGAAAAAATTAATCATACAGAACCGCAAATAATATTTAAAACATTAGCTGTTAGTTCTGGGAGTAAAAATTACTTATAATTCGTTCTCACCAGCTATATTTACTCCGCATTAACATCAACATTATAATTTAATGGTAAGGTTTGTCATATATTTCGGCCATATTAAAGTATTCTGCTTTTACCGAAACTGTCAGTAGACTCAGCAGGAAGTGACGCAATATTTAGCCTCCAACCAAGTCGCTGTTTTACCTTTTGTAAGTTGCTGGTCAGCAGCCGTGGCTGGCATCAGAAGGAACGTCTGTACTCTCAGCTGCTTTCAGCAGCAAATGGAATGCAACAAGAAGTTAAGCTCCTTGCAATCATTGTAGTTGGTTTACAAATTAATGGACCCAAGAGTTTGCCGTGAAAATATTTTTCCACCATTTGGTTTTAATGTATTACGTGTACATCGACAGCTATGCTTCGTGGTTACTGGCAGTGTGTCTTTGTTCAGAGACGGTCTCTCATTTGACCGCACTAATCAGAATCAAGGTACTGTGACATCGCACGTCTGTGATTTGCCAGTAAAACCCCCAAGACAAGTGATAGTTAAACATCCAGCCACTATCCACGAAGCAGAGCTTACAGGTATGCACATAATTAGGGCCACGAACTTTTCTCGACAAGAATTTTACCTCAACAGTTTGTTTCAGCACCTTACGCTCACATCTGCAGTCATTGATTGGATGTTTCAACACACGCGTTTTTTTGAGGTTCTACAAGTTAATCACAGACGTTGCAGTAACCTTTTTGTTATTGTCACAGTCAAATGAGGTAACGTCACATTACAAATACACAGTGCTAATAACCTTGAGGCAGAACTGCAGATGTGTAAGTAAGGCATTGAAACAAACTGGGACAAAATCCTTTTCGCGAAAAGTTCATGGCCCTACACGATACAGCATTAAATACCAAATTGTGTACAAATAATTTCGCCACAAACTCCTGGATCTACAAATGAACCGTATATTGGAACCTCACCCAGAGGATAGCCTGCCAGTAATCGTGGTGGGTCTTCTGAAGCCCGAGGACATAGGCAGTATTGGGGAGGGGGGGTTGGTGGCTGGTGACGTGAGCGTGACGGATGTAAAATCTGTTTTACGACCCCGCGTTTAAGTCTCTTGTGGGCCGAATTACGACCTGGTAAATCATCGTGACAGACATTCTCAGCTTGCGTTTCTTCGACCCACCTCCCTCCTTCCTAAACACATCCCTCCCTGTCCCTTTTCAAAACCTCCACCCATCCTCTTGCTTCCCCTGATAACACCACGCATACCTTCATGGACCTACGTTCCAATACAATATTTGTACCTTTCATAGTTTTATTCCGCAAGTGTTGAATGACATTTTCTCAGCTTTTTTAAAATAATTTTTTAGCCTTTCATTTTGAAAGTACACTTTATAAATTAAATTAAACAATTTAATATATATATATATATATATATATACACACACACACTCCCATCATGTCACCCCTCACCATATTCATGATACAAGCAAGATGGGCACAACTGTACAAAATAAGACTAATCTGCAATATTTTCAGCCTTGAATGTTCAAGTTGTCATTAACATAATTTCTTTAGCAACCCTCATTGAATATGTACTTAAATCGTCATAGTAAAAAAAGCTATTAACATTTAAGGTTTGGCAATAGCCGTCGTAGACAATTAGGTTGCTTACTGAACAAACACATTTTTTAAATTCCGTTCTGGAGGTATTCTTCTCAACTGTTTCTAGAATATTGCTTGAATACTATATGTTAGTAAACACTTTCAAGCCTCTTACTGGAACTTCAGGCAGTGACTTCTGAAAGCTGTTTTTACTAGTCGCATGGCAATGTTTATATTAAAAAGTCGCGAGAAGTTAGAAATTCGTTGGTAGGAAAAATTTAGCACTGTCTTGAACACATTCTTACTTTACCGATAACATACTGCGTACATGACGATGTAAATATTTACATGTGATGGAAGGATACACAGAATAGATAATACGGCTGTCAAAGTCACTCATTGAACCATGAAATAGTTATAGAAACCTTTGCAACATGCATCTTAAGTCAGTGATGTCCATTGACTTTTCTCCCCGGTGAACTTGACAGGTAGGAGATTATGATTATGTAAGCGAGAGTACAAACGCTCTTCAGCTCAGAGGAAATACTTAAAAAAGCATGTACATGTATGTTCTATTTTCTAAAAAACAAATCAGTAAACCACAACTCAATTTTTACATGGACAGTACAAAATTTGTAGCGTACACCATATTTCACAGTCCAGTATTTGTAGCCGACTTTCCAAAGAAAAGACAGTCTATCTGCATGTGTTGTGTGTGTAGGTGTGTGTGTGTGTGTTGGCAGGTATGTGTGGGTGGGTACGTGTTGGTATGTGTTACCCAAAAAACTTATCAACACACATGTACAGAATTTCATCAAACTCGGTAAACATGTAGGCCTAATATTGGTAAGGTGACATAAGTTTCAAGTATTATATTCATGACGTGTTCACATTTCCAAAATGGCGGCTATTTTTATATGACAGATCAGAGGAACACTTTTTCCCAATTTTATCAATCTCATTAGACATGTATTGCTAAGTAAGGTCAGTGACCTTTAAGTTTTTGTCTACAACAGGTGTATATTTTAAAAATATCGGCAATTTGAAAATATTTGGTCCTATTTTATACCTTGGTAACCATTTGACAAATTCGAACTAAATGTTTTATTTTATAGACCATCTTGAAAGCTTAGGCTATATTTTAGCAAGGTTAATTTGTGTAGTTCCTCTATTTCGAAAGATACCAACACATGAATAAATGAAGATTCTTTTCGAGTATATATATCGAGAACTGCCGGAACAAACCAAGTTTGATAATTTGACAGTTTATTGTTAAAATTTTCATTTAAGTAGTCTTTGTTGCTGCATGTCCGTCATGTTATAAGATAGCACAGCATGGATAAATAATAAAGATATATCTTATTTCCAGATGTACGTGACCAATTTCTGGGTTAACATTTTGTTTTTCGTTGTTCTTCTGCCATCTTGTGAAAATAAAGCGACCTATGGCAGAGCTGTTAAATACTTAAAGCTTATCCAATCCAGGTAATATTCCTTACATCTTTACAAACTGGCAGAAAAACCGACATTTTTGTGCAACGTTGTCCTAAAGGAAAGCAAAGAAACCCTGGTTTACAGTATGCATCACTGTATATTTTAGGCTTTTCAGTCAAAGGTCAATGAATAGTAACAAAAATGTAAAAATCAGCAATATAGGTATTCTCACAGGCTGCCTTAAGGTGCTCGCCTACTGGCCGTGTGTTTAAGTAAGTGAGGCACGGCGCCAAGGGCGATGTTAACCGGCTCACCCGGTGCGGTATCACCTCTACCGCCAGACACTGAAACCGCATACAGCGGTATCGTAGAACACTCGCCTGACTGGCACTTTCAGTGGTGATTCCGTCTTTTTAATGGTGATAAGTTTAAAGCAAAGTTTATTGCATGTTCCTGAAGTAGTTCCACACGAACCCCGTGAATAGTTTTTCATATATAACATGTTGGGAAAGTTGCTTTTAGTCATTTTGAGGGGTTCCAAAATTATTTTTCTAATTGACGTGATGCTTTGAAACTAATTCCCCGTCGTCGTTTGAAGTGTATTTATTTTTCGTACATTGATACAGTAGGCACATGAAGAATGTTTTCGTATAAAACGTATTTACGAACACGCTGCAACGCATTTCAGCGCGTGGTATGAAGCGCCTCTAGGGATCCTCCAAAACTGTATTAATTATGACTCAGTATACATCACGTTACGATCTATTTACATATTTATGCAGGTGCAGCATGCTTGTAAGCTATATATTGGTGTTAAACTGAACAGTTGTTAATCATGTGTTATTATAATATGCCATGTGACACTACATTACTTTATTCTAGAAGTTCCAGCCTCCGGCCTTCATACCGAAGACCCAACCTGCCCACGTAAACTCCTTTAAAATATCATATAGTTAAAACCACGCACTAATTTAACTAAAAGCATGACATGGTGGTGACCGATACAGGTTTTTCACAACCATACCAGTTGATACTACATAAAAGAAAAATTGTGATCTTTTTTAATTATTGTGGTAGCCCCTAACACCAATGAATGTGTAGATGAAGAAGTGTATAGCAATCACAGAAAAGCATGTTATATCAAGCATCACCATACCAAGACAATTAATACATGTATATTTCATATGCCCAATAAACCTCTTTGCTAACTTAAGGAAACAGGCTGAGTTTCAAATTGAAACACGTTCATTGAGACTAAATTAAAATAATGCACTGTGGTTAAAAGCTCAAAGTACTGTTAGATAATGTTCCGTAAACTGGGCATACAACTTTGTGCCAAAGTAGGTAACGTTTCACCACCAAAAAATATTTGTTATTAGGACATATGGTAAATGGATATCGGATCATGGCTGGGTAATTAAAAAATTAATTTTATGTCCTCATTGAAAAATAGTGCAAAATAGTATTTATTTTCAAATTTACGTTGTCGCCCCTAGCGTTTTTTACGGCAATTTGTTTATTTCTATATGATTTAAAGAATCTAAGAGCGCAGTGCACGTACAAGTAAATTCCTTGACGGATTGGCATTTTTTTGCCTATGCAATAAGTGTTATATTATTGTTACAGAAACAGCTGTGTGCGTTTTCCTTGTAAACTCTTGTAACAAGAACATATTTTCTCAGTTATTTTGTACTGCTTTCCTATTATTTTAATGAAGGGAGGAGTTTAAAGTTTTTTTTAAATTAATTTAAAGTTTCTTGTAAGTTGAATATCTCAATAATAATCAGCGTTGTCCTCAATATTGTATTTAAATTTATGCCGTTTCCTGTATTATGCCGAAATACTATTTTTAAACTGGGGTTTTCATGTGTTTTTATTCACTTTGGCTGTAACGTGTTCTATATTTTCAACTATTTTTTTATAGGAGTCATAAGTTTTGGCATTAAATTTTCTTGTATCTGATGTATTTGTATCTGATGTAGGATAATACCTGCAACTCTGAAATAACCCAATACATCATAATTACGTTCAATCACTTTCCCGGAATTTTAGGTTTTAAGACCACGTCAGTTTCTTGAAAATTATTTGCAAAGTAATGCTCTAAGGCATGCGTAAGTCAAATTCTAAGGGTTCGTACGGAAGTATACTTTGTGAAGCAAATAATATGTCTTTTAACATAATTTCATATATTTTTTTTTACGTCACGGTTCTTGGTGCGTGACAAAATATAGTCATTTTCGTATTTTATTAATTTGGTTAATTTAGTTATTCATTAAACTTACAATACACCTTCATTCCCTAGAAATAAACTGTTAAATACGTTCCCATAGTTTCAGTTTTATGGAAGCTACCCTGTTTTAGGGAAAGCATTCGTACATTTACAGGTAATTAGCTGCTAAGTGAGCACTTTTGAATACAGTTCCGTCTAAAATAATAATTTCAAAATATTACTTAATGGTCTCGCACGTTGAAATTTGAGTACGATAAAACTTTGGTTGTTACTTAGGTTTCTGCGTTTATATCAAAAAGTGGCTGAAAAATACTAATTGGCTGGAAAAAAAAACTAACCAGGTCTTGTTCACTTTATGGTAAACTGTCTATATCTCTCTTGCCTGTACACTTTTATCGGTATTAAAATATATTGGCGAGAAAACTGTTCCGTATATAGTAATCTATAGTGATCACTGTTCATCATGTCATTAATACTAATTTATATTTTAAATTTCAGTTTCTGTGTTACCACTCTAAAGATATTTATGTAGGCTTACGCATCACAAACGCTTACGCATCACAAACAATTATTTGGCAAATATTTACCTAAGTATTTTTGTAACAACACCAGTAACATATACGCAATATAATTTTATTCTGATTGAGCAAACATATATATATATATATATATATATATATATATATATATATAAAATCGTGTTTGCAATCGACATAAATTCTACAAGACTGATATGTCTGAGTACTATATTAACTCGGTACATTGCATGGTAGGTAACGTTTTAAAAATTTTCATTTATATCATTCGTAATGTTGCTAAAATTTTCTTTGCAACCAACTGTGTTGACAAATACGGATTAAGGTGCTACGTACCAATATTTGTTTATGTCCGTACATTAATATGCCTTAAAATAATGTCCTATTATTGCGGCAGAATTTTGTGAAGTGTACCATAATTGTACTGTGTCAAGTAGAAGAACTACTTTTCTCTGTGAGGCGACTCTAACAATTATTACAGTTTACAAATAAAGGCTTTGTGAATGTGCAAAAGATTAATTTCACTGTTTCTCAACCAGTAACATGTCGTTCCCTTCTGCTGCGGCAAGCATTTATCTGACCGAGACGAACGCGTAAAGATCAAAGTTTGACGAAGCTGATTTCCCGCGTGTGGTCTTGCCGTAATGCTTTCAATAAACCAGTTCCAGTTGTAATCAAACCAGGACGGAACAGCTACTTTCGCCGGGGCGTAAATCCCCGCAACAACAAGGAAAATGTTGAAGGCAGGATGATGGATGTGGAGGGGAAGGAGGGAGGGTTCCAAAGCGCCACAGTATATGTTTGTTTATACTAGGAAAAATTGTTATCACAATAATTTTAGACGTCGTGGAAGTGGGCGGGGGATGACGGGGCTAGGGGAGGAAGTGTTTGGCGGTCGTAACCGGCCGACTCGTAAAAATACGAGATCTGGGCGGGTCGGAAAGACTCCAGACGCAGCGTTATCGCGCATGGACACGCACGACACACGCAGGCGTCGTCCTTTATGCCGCTGTTTGCGTTGTTAACTGTCGCTTTCGCTACAAGTGACTGACGAGGGTAGAATGGCGGGGGTTATCCTTTTTTCCCTCACTCTTTTTCTTCTTGACTCTTCCTCCCTCCTTCTCTGGCTTGCAGAAAAGTCGTTAACCGACGACAATGTACTTTTCTCCTTTGGGCTCGGTTCTCTGCGCGCCGCCAGAGTTATGGACGTTTTACTGCGAAAATGTAAATTTCCTGCCGTGTCCCAGGGATAAACGACTGAGGAGGGGAGGGAGGGTGGCAGGGGTGTATTTTCATTGCCCTGGCTCGCTATTGGCGGTGACCGGGAGAAAATGGCGTCCTGAAACACTTCCTTTGTAGGTCTGGAGAATGTCACAAAGTCTATTTTTAACTGAAGTTGTATGTGTGTAGGTGTCCGCACTTGCGACTTCATGCAACATTTCAGCAGGCATTTCCAGTTGAATAATCTCGTCTAGGGAGGTAATCGGAGATAATCCGTCAGCAGTATACGGTTCAAATTTCTGCGTCTGTTTGTTCAGCAAGGTAGTAAACCAACATTATAAAATGCGGCTGTAACTAAAATTCAAAACAGTTTTAGTAAATTCTTACGATGTTGTTCACGGTAAGGCTATGCTGAATTTTCAGCGAGCTTAAATTTTGTAAGGTTGGGGTCAAAATTATCTCTGAAAAGCTACGTTAAGTCTTAGCCGCTACAGTGTAATAAAAGTGTAGCGGTTACATGGTAACGCTAAACATTAATGTGAACGAAACAAGAATACGGATGAAATTATAAGAAATGTTAGGTTGCCAAAGTTCTATTTTATATGTATAAAGCGAACCAATTTTCAGTTTCATTTGTACTGTATATAATACTATATGAACAAACTTATTATGTTGATCCTCAAGAAAAAACAGCACAGCGCTTAACCACGAAAAATTGCGTAAAATTATAAAATCGTTTCTTTGTAATTAAAATTTAATAGTCTAATGAGATAAACACTGATCTGAAAGTCTTTCATTAGTTCAATTACTTGGAAATCTGGAAGTAATTCTAAGTAATATTACACCAAAGGCCCGTATTTACAACATTAAGGTGGTTTTCCAGGTTTTTTCCAAGCCAGTCCATGATATTTCGTTTCAAACAGTAGTTTAGCTTAAATATGTTATTTTACGATAACAGTGGGAATTTATTAATTTGCAAGTGTGTAAGCCCACAGAGGTTTTAGGACAAAAATACACTTCAAGCATACTAACATAGTTTCATTCTGGTGACCTAATTTTCAGTTACAGCTCCACTTACGTAGTTTTGATGTACAGAGTGGGGCTGAATTCGTCCGACAAACCGCGGGAGGTGATTCCTCAGTAGATTATAAGCACAAAATGTGCAGAAAACTTTGTGTCCAAAATTATTATTTTCGATGAAATGAGACTTTGAAGTTTGAATTTTGAAACGCTATCTTCACAAAATACGTGAAAATAAATAACTTGGAAGGACAATACTCTGAACACGGATTTAAGTTGTTAGACTCTTCTAATCCATAGCAAATTCTGGTAAACACCTTCCACCCTTGTGAAAATAACAGCGGTAGTCACCCTCTACTTACGTTCAAGTTTTGTAGCAGCAGGAAATTAGAACATTTGACGACGGTTTATTGAGCTGTGTAACTTATGTAACAAATATGATCCTCTTGTTGCTACTGTCTAGGACCTATCGTTTTCGTTAAAAACGCGGTCAAGTATTAGGTGTACCGTTACAGAGCCTAGGACATAGGCAATACTTAGTACGTGTGTGTTCCGCTGTTCTCAGTGCACAGGCGACGGTGGACATTCACTGTAAACAACTTGTACCATATATTAAATTAGCTCGCCACGCCGAGCCCTTAAGTGCGTTTTAACGAAAACGATAGATTCTAGACAGTTGCAACAAGAGGATCATTTTTGTTACGTAAGTCACATAGCTCAATACACCTTCATCAAATATTCTAACTTCCTGTTGCTACAAAACTTGTACGTAAGTAGAGGGTGAACACCCCTGTTATTTTCACAAGGGTAGAAGGTCTTTACCAGAATTTGCTATGGATTAGAAAAGCCTAACAACTTAGTCATGTTCAGAGTATTGTCCTTCCAAGTTATTTATTTTCACAGATATTGTGAAAGTAACGTTTCAAAATCCGAACTTCAAAGGCTAATTTCGTGGTTAATATTAATTTTAGGCATAAAGTGTTCTGCACATTTTGTGCTTATTATTTACTGAGGAATCGCCTCCCGCGGTTTGTCGGTCGAATCAGTCCCAACCTGTATATGCCTATTTTTGGCTGCAGTTACCTGAATTTATAAAGACCATTTGTCTGGAAATTAGGTATTATTTCTTTTTTATAAATTTAGGTAGGCTTGTTATGATTACCAATATTTATTTCATACACATTTATACCTACGTGAAATAATTTATTGTGGTTCAAAAAATTCACATTTCTTTTTACACGTGGGATGGTGAATTGTGACTGCCTATATATATATATATATATATATATATATATATATATATATATATATATATATATATATATATCCCTTAATAACTTAATTAATGCTGCTCTGTTAAGTCACATTTTTATTGTTAATGCACATGGCTATGGTGTTATGATTATCAATCTAATTATTATTTAATTCGTCTGATTAAATTTTTTTCAGGTGCTGAGATGACTGAGGAACATTCCAGTGTTAACGAGCGTCACTTTAGGGTCAGGGTTGGCGGTTATTCTTCCCGCCACGGTTACTGATGTGCGGGGAAAGCAGTATCAGCGGTAGCAGAACAAGTAAAACTTACTATTTACAAACTGGTAAACAAATTAAAACGTTGTTCGCGATAAGCGCATAGAGATTCAGGTCAGATAAGCAGTTACCCTTGGTGATAGTGTCATAAACGCTTTTAGAATGAATATCCGCATTCCTGTGTCTAAAGTAATTCGGTAGTTGCTGTATCATTGCCACCTGTAGCAGACGCCATTTTGTTTACCTGATTCACTACGGGCTACCGTTACGCAAAAGAGGTCTCTGTCTGAGTGATGGCATGCTTAACTACAGATCAGTGACCACAGAAGAAAAGTGGATGTAGCTCGGAGAACGACTTGAAGCACGCAAGCAACTGCAACTTGGAAGGAAAAGGGGTTGGGAGGGGCAAGGGATGATAAACGGGCCTCAGAACACGTTCGCGTAATGAAACCGCAGGTCGGCGAGCTGCCTACGTGGAACTACTAAACGTGAAAGAGAGGGAAAGAGAAGGCAAGAAGGGACGAGGTGATAGGGAAGAGAAGGAGGGATTTGGGGGAGGGGAGAACGCAATATCCCGTGCGGTATATACCTGTGCCAAGTGGCACGTAAAACACGGTGGTTATATGGCGGCCATTTTGTGCCCCTGATACCAGCGCGGGAGAGGGAATTTTTAACGGTTTCGGTCGTAACTACCGGCAAGACGTGGCTCGACTCCGTACACGTGTTTATTATGCCATTGATTATTCATCACCGCGAGATTATGGCACCGTCTTGGCTTAATTACACGTTTATATTATTATAAACGAAAAATGGACGGTTCAGAATTGGATAAGCGGATACATCATTTTATAATTGTAAAAAAAAATGTAAGTCCAGAAGACGATAAATAATAAAATTGTCGACACATACTAAAAATTCTGAACTTAGAGGATATCATTTCTTTCGTTTTATTGATGTTTAAACAAGAAGAACGTTTAGGTGTAAGTTGCTACCGGACACGCTAGTAAAATATATAATCGTATTCTGCCTGAGATCCAGTTAGATTAACTGTATTGTTATGTAAATAATTTTCACAATACCTGCCCTAAACTGGCTTCCCAAATGACATTAAAATATTTTTATATTGCGTATTGGTGGCAGTCAGATCTATGTGGTGGTTGCAACTGACTATCTGAACACGCGTCACTGGTAAATAACTAGATGTCTTCAGATATCACTACCTGCTATGGTGAAGGTCGGAGTTTGACATTTAGAGAAAATAATTAGTAATAAACTGAGTAATTAATTTTCAGAGACATTCCTCATACCTTACTCTTACACATAAGTCCCAACCAATCTGACTTGAGCTTAATATGGCGGCCGAAAATTTAATTTTTGCGTTTTTGTAGACAACGGCGGCATTTAAAGTAAAAATATTTCAGCACTAAATTTAAGAACATAGTTTTAAACTTCTATGGACTATTTTCAAATAATCATTAGTTTGGCAACAACACCCTCGTATTTGGCAACATCTGCCAATAGATGGAGTTGTACGCATGTCGATACAGTTATTTTATTTGTGAAACCGTTTGGAAGACTTTATATAGGTGTAAAATGGTATCCTTATACAGATTGCGACATCTTAAGTCAAAATATACAGAAAATGCACACTTATGAAGGAAAAACTTGAGGTTCCTATTGCGAAACTTCGCGGTCCTATTCTTTTAACATCCTGAGAAATAGTTCCGAGATGTTTGTGAAAGCTACATGCATATCAAATGTCACGTCCCTACTTCAAAATATCTCCAAGTTAAGAATTGAGAACGGCCAAGAACATCTCGGCAATTCCGAAAAAAAAAAAAAAAAACTCTCCGGTGAATTTATCTCCGTAAAGACGTCAGATTTGGTAAGCAGGTACCTCTGAAGAATACCTCGGTACAGTTTCTCAGGATTTTAAAAAAATGAGAAGAAGAGTTCGAAGTACGGGCATTAAATTTTTTCTTCACAGAGACGTGTCTTCGACGTCATTTGACTGAGGATGCTGCAATTTGGTTCAAGAATACATTTTTACAACTTTTTTTGGTCCTTTAAAGGATTTTTTTCTCGACATGCATAAAATTCCAAATATTAGCAGAGGTTGCGCGATATTAGGCTGTTGTGACCAAACTGCTGGTTTTATGAAAAAAAAACTCCATAGAATCTTTTTCGCAGAGAAAATTGTGTTCTTTTATTTAGTGCTGTGTTTTTTTTTATCCAAAAGGCGGCATTTCTAAAAAATGCAAGAAGGTCTGTGCAAGAAAATCAGATTTTTACTAATTATTTAATTTAAACTTTATCTGACTGGAATAATAGCCTTTGTTTCATGTTCCATATTACTGTTTAAATACACAAACCTGTGAGGTATTCTTTACTTATCTGTATATTTTCATACTTTGCTTTTGTTCAATCATGAGCACCTAATAGACAGCAAAAATCCTGATTCTGTAAAACTCTTTTTGAGCAGTGAGTGAATAAATTAGCATCGTCATTACCTTGTTATTCAAATAATGTCAAGCAGCACTGCGCCCTTTCTTGAAGCAGGTATCACGGAAGTTGTTGAAAAATGTCAATACCCTTTACAAAATTTACAATCTGCTACTAAGCATGCGTAGCTTTAAACAAAATTATTATATTGTAACCAATATTGTGATGAAAACATAGTCTACATATTGTTATGAAAGTGAATTGTTTAAAAAGTATAATATTAAAACTTTTTGTATGGCTATTTAACTTGATTTTATGTTAAAATTGTGTAATTGTACTTAGTTTTATAGGCTCAGTATTTGCTAGTGTATAAGAAAAAGAATATAGGTTATACATAATATATGTTTGTTGATGTGCGTGTGTTGATTTTTCCTTCCGAAGATGCGTGTGTGTTTTCATGTAAACACACACACACTTAGTAGGAAGCAAAAAAGCTCCGAAAATGAGGTCGGAATATGATGAGTGAGGCGTGTTAAGTCAACATTACATATTGAAAACATCAATTTCCTGACGATCTCTCCTCCGTATTCCTTGTATTTGGCATTTTCTTTATGGCATCATTGTAGGGAACCTGTCCACAAAAACGGTAAAAACATCACATTCTTTAATACACTAAAAAAATGGTCTTGATTAAACTTTTCAGTATACACTGGTTAAAAAAATACATGGAAAGCACAATACCAATAAATAACAAGTTAACATTACAACACAGTCAGTACAACAGTTTTTTAATCTTCATAATCTAAGAATATAATATTTTCGTCCATTCACCGATAACGAAAATATAATGATAATGATAACAACACACAAAATTATGCACAGAAAAAAAAAATCTGCAAATAACAAAATTGCAATTTTCAAAACTTCCATAATTTTTTCTCACCCGCTTTGAAAAATTTTGATTGCGCATAAGAGTTGCTATTCAGCAAGTTTTGTAGAGCACACAATCGCGAGTTCACGAGTGACAGTGAAGTTACTTGGCATTCTGATGCTGTCACTCATCCGCACTAAAAACAACGGACGTTACCAGGCAGGATATAGGACCAAAGTAACAACTGTGCAACTATAACAATCGTGTAAAGACATTTAATTATCGTTTCTAATTGGCAAATGTACGATACTTTGTTTTAATATAGCTATATAATATTCACAAAAAAAAAAAATACCGACAAACTCCGACAGGCGATTCCTTGTGAAAAACAAAGCAGAAAATGTATAAGACATTTTGTATGTAACAGTAATTATGGGAGTAATTCGCCTTTGAAAATCACATTTTAATATTTTGATAACCCCACAAACCGAACAATGATCGACGTAAACTAACAAAACTAAAGACGTTACTTCACGACAATACGGCCGACAAATCAACAGCAAACTCCAGTTGATACAATCAACCCTTACGAAAATAAAAGGGGTGGCAACCCTTAAATTGCTGACAACTTTTTTAACGTATGAAAAATCCAAAATGTTAAAGTGAATTATTGGGTAATGTGAAGTTAGTAATAAAAAGGTCCTCTTGTACGATTGTCTAGGACAAATACTTTTCGTGCAAAACGCACGTCAAGTTTTGGCGTGGTAACACAGAGCCTAGTGTGTAGGCAACACTTCGAACACGAGTCTCAGGTTTATTCCGCAGCGCCGCACAGATGATGGTGGACATTCACTGTAAATATCACATACCGCAGTTTAAATAGGTCATATAACCGTAACCATCACTTTGTTCCTAGTTGAATTTGTGTGTGTTTTTTTAAGGAAAAAAATAAGTGTGCATGTATAATATAGAGTATTTTATTATGTTCGTTAAACTGCTCAATAAAGCTCTAACGTTAAACGATGCATTTTCATGTCCGTGTCAGCTGGAATGGTAGTTTACAATAATAGAGATGGGTTGGGGTAGTCTCTTCTAGGATATGTATTACGATTTTAGTTAAAGTGTATTGT
Organism: Medauroidea extradentata; assembly: GCA_003012365.1. Classification (NCBI taxonomy): domain Eukaryota; kingdom Metazoa; phylum Arthropoda; class Insecta; order Phasmatodea; family Phasmatidae; genus Medauroidea; species Medauroidea extradentata. The sequence goes on from PNEQ01032917.1 coordinate 95,966, forward strand.
TTGTTAACATGTGCCGTTAACTCTGTTTTAAACACACACCATTAAAATTAATTGTTTAATGTAGAGATTTAGCCTTAAGTGTCACCTAATATTTAACGAGTGTTCATATTAGATAACAAAAATGTCTTCTATCGCAGTAAACCGTCACGGTGTGTAAAATAACACAGAACTGCACCGCTTGTGTGACACTAATGTGGCGTTGTTTTCACATGCTTGAGTGGTAACCGACATTTAGAAAATCTTCAATAAATACCAGACAGATACAACACTAGGGATGAGGGATAAGGAAGGTAAGGAAAAGGTTTCGACGTATCTAGACTGACATGGAATCGCGTAACTGATATGAGATTAAATGTTAGGAGTATTTTGGAACCTGACGTTTGACTACAAGTTTACAGCAGGGCTGTTCCGTTACCGATAAATCCAAACCGTCCACTCCTTTTGAAATGGAAGCGCTTAAATATTCCAAATTTTTTCTTGTCTCTATGCATGTTTCACAATTTTCAACACAACTTTCTGGCAGAGATAAACGCGTCTAGCAATGTCTTACTCACGAGTACTTTACAACCTATTTTTTATTTTGGGAATTTGGTTCTAAATTTGTGTCTGTCGTTTTGTGTATGGTTGTCGTTTTGTGTTGATAGTCGACTGAATTCTATCTGTAGAACTCTTTGTTGTCTCACTTAAAAAAAATATTAATTAAATAAAAACTGCTAACAGAATACCTCTGGAATTGTTTTTTTTTTCCTTCTCATTTTCGTATGTATTTTGTGTCTATTTTTTGTTCTTCTTTGTATTCTGTCATTCAACACAAGTTTGATGAGCAAAACATGAGCAATGGCGTATGTCCACAAACCAATATATTCTAATTGTAAACTCGCATTGCAACAAACATTTAAATATCTCATTATTTATCTGCTTAGATCGTTCGCATAAGGAGGTTAATGTGACAAGGCATTTCTTCTTTAAAAAAAAAACCTGTTAAAATACCTGAAAATTGAATTTAGATCTATCGGTTATGAGTTTTCGTAGTTCAAACATAGTAATAAGAGTAGTTTGACACAGGAACCGGCATTTAAAATGTTGTTGCAGTAAATGTTTTGTACAGTGCATTGTTTCTTACATCACATAGGTATACTATAAGCGCGGTGGTCTTTTTTTCGTATTCGGTGCATTCTCCTAAAATTACAATTACTTAATTGATTGTCACCTTTTATATGAAAATTATTCTAGCAGTTACTCGAACGTTTGCATGTGTGTATATTTCCAACAAAAATTGTATTAAATTTGGTAAGCCTGTAATTTGTTATTAATGTTTGTGTACCTAACAATTCTTACGATTATCTTAATGTATTGTTGTAATCAAACCAGTAATTTTTTAGACACGTTGCAACTGAAAAGGTGCTGTTCTTACCACCAACGTTAAGTACTGATATTTTTGCTACAGAATTCATTCCTTGGATGAAAATTAATGTTCAGGCATAACTTTGCCAGTAATTATTCACGCCCTGCCTGGGTATAATATCCAGAGCGGCGCCATTGATGGCTAAAGGGTGGCTTTGAAGAGCGGCTTCGCGGGGAAGAGAAGGGGGTTAGACCAAGAGGAGCAGCCGGCATGTACTTTATGTTGGTCGTTACGGTTTGATAGCTCGTGGCTGGATGCGATAGAGCCTCCATACCACCAATCTCCTGCCAGACGCCACCCCCTCAGCTCGGTTCACCCCGGCACGAGTTCTTCCACCCCTCCTTGTCCTCGTCAGCAGTCTGAGGGTGCAAGTACCATCCGTGTAATACGAGGGTTCTTGTCTCCATGATGTTACGTCCTCTGGCGTCATGGCTACTCTGCAGATTTATCTTTACAGCGGTCATTTAAATGTGACATGAGCGCCAGAACTCAGAACTTGTGGCCGACCTGATTTGCCTAAGAAATGGGACCCGTCCACTAAGAGAATTCGTAGAGGTTGGGCCCACAGGACTGTTGACTGGTGAGACGATTTCCACTTACATTCACCGTTATTGGAAAGAGCGTTATCTCTTTCTGTCGGGGTTATTCAACTACCTTCGTCAGCTATGTCCTAAAAACTGGTAGAACAGTTATGATGAGTCCTGGCTGCAATTAATGGGGATGCCTGGGGGACCTGACAACTCCCCTGTTTAACCTTCAGGGACAGGTACAAGAGGGCAGTTTCTGCCGCACCGCCGACAGAAATGTCGAGAAAGAATGAGTATTCCCGATGGATATATCCTCCTAGAGGCGGGAGGAAACTTGAAGTTCTACACACTGAACTATGAAGAAAGAGTGCACTACAAACAATTTCCTAAACAGTAATGGAAGTTTCCCATCCATAAACAGCTTGAGACACTTAACTCGAGCTGTTAATAAAGCAATAACATGGTCACTATTCAAGTCTAGTAACATGACTACAAATTTTGACCCGTTTCCTATAAATGCATAGGAACATTACCACTGATGTATGGGAAATAATTATACTATTCTTATTTCTTAAGAGAAAGGTCTACAGCAATCGTAATCCTTATATTTTTATATTTGTACTAGATATTTTTTCCTTATTTTGGACATAAATTGTGACTATTTTTTGCTCGTATTAAATTTTTTACCTCTCATAGTTTTTGCGTAATAGCTCGTAAATGTCAAAATTTGTATGTTACGGTTTTAAGTACGACACTAAAACCATCTGACGTACCAAACTGAAAATATTCAGATTGAATAACGATGTTGCAGGCTGTAAGTTCTCCCATGTAATAACCAAAAATTAAATTGTTTTGTATTAAAATAAAATTTCTGAAATTTGAAATAAAAAAAAATGTTAAAATTCAACAATTGCTCTTAAATATACAAAAAATGGTATTTTGTGGTTTTATATCAGACGTCACATGCAAATTTTGTCATTTACGAGCCATTATAGTTTCACACTGGGTTACCGTTCTGACAACTTCTTTAGGCGTTCCAAGGGCGAGGCAGCGCATATTTTCCGCATAGAATTAAGTTAATAAACGTATCTGTATTGTCTTCTCTGTCGAAAAAAAGAAGCAATGTTCAAAGTTTTGGTAGCTTTGAATTATTTATAAACTATGTGTAATTTAGAATTAGTTTATAAGGGAGTTTACAAAAAAACACCGATAAACTCTGGCTGGCGATTCCTTGTGTAAAATAAAGCAGCCTATATTTAAGGCAATGTGTACATAACCATAGAACTTTGAAAATCAAATGTGAAACCATTTACATCCTCACAAACCGAAAACTGGTCAACGTCAACTCGCAGTATTCAAAATATAACTTCATGTTAATGCGGCCGACTAACCAACAGCAAACACCGGTTGATATCTCATGCCCTTACGAAAATAAAAGTGGCGGCCACCCTTAAATTGCGTACAACGTTTGTAATGTCAGGATATTCTAACAAGTTAAGGGGAAATATTGAGTTATGTGATCTATATAACAACAAAAGCCCTCTTGTATCGACTGTCTAGGACCCATCGTTTTCGTGCAAACCGCGCGTTAAGTTAGGGCGTGGTGTTACAGAGCCTAGCCCGTAGACAACACTACGTGTGCTTATTTTATTCCACTGCACCATGCATTCGATGATTGGTATTTGCTGTAAATGCCATGTACCGTACCTTAAATAGTTTATATAATCGTAACCAACACTTTGTTCCTGGCTGAAGTCATCTGTGTGTTTTGAAGGAAATAGGTAAGAAGTGTAATGCAGGCGACAATCCGATGGTCAATAGAGCACCAGCACAACACTTACACTCTAAATCTGAATTAGTGAATATTATCTTATTCTCGCCGATGGATGGAGCAGTTTCAACAAATTCAATCAGCGAGAAACCACTGTGAAATCGGTGGGTATTCACTGATTCCGATAATGGGTGCCAACATTCCACAAGTTAAATAGTGAATGTTCACAGAATTTCCGGTAATTTTTCACTGATTCAGTAAGGGAAAACTGTTCTTTGATAACAACTGAAAAAACCGCGGAATATGCACTGATTCACTTGTGAGATGTTGGCACTCTTGAAGGAAATCAGTGAATATTCACAATTTAAACAGTGACTACTTTCACTGATGCAAATTGTTGAAAATACTCCATCCATCAGTGTGAATCAGTGAATATTCACTAATTCAGATTTAGAGTGTAGCATCAGCATATTCTTATAAGCACAAATGAAGTTTGCAATCATGTTGATGGGTAGGGTAGCCTCCCCTCGTATTTTTATTATACTTTACTTTATTATGGCGTCGCGGTGGCCGGGTAGTTAGGCCGCTCGCCTCTCACCAAGGCGATCCGGGTTCGATTCCTGGTGGGGTCGCATGTGGGAATCGTGCAGCTGGTCGGCGGGTTTTCTCAGAGATCTCTCGTTTCCTCAGCCCTTTCATTTGGGCGCCTTCTTACTCTCACCTCATATCAGAGCCAAAGACCTAGATGTTAAGGGCGCCGCCTACTCGCGTGTGAGAGGCTCAAAAGCGACAAAGCTGTCATGTCGACCTTGAAGCGCACATAAAATGTCGCTACGCCTCAACGAGCCAAGCGCTGAACTAGTATGCAAAGTTCCCGCCGAACGGTTTTTACTATGGGAAAGTTTGCAACTAAGTTCAGTGCAGGTCGCAATCTGAGTTTCCAATACATCCGGTTAGTACATTTTTTATGTAGGGAAGTCTGAAAAGGCCGTTTTTAGCCATGTTGGAGGGCTTAGAAATAGTGTTTTTAATGAGCGTGGCATTTTCACAGCTAGGTTCCGACCTTGTCTGAAGTTTGTTTTATTTCCGTACGTTGGCACTATTGGCACACGTGGAATTGTTTCGTAGAAAAAACCTGTTTACGAACACGCTGCAACGCATTTGAAGCATGGGGTAGGCGCCCGCCTTAAGCTCTGACTAAAATCTCTCGCTTACTCACTTTATTATGGGTGGTTTGTTAACATACTACGTTATAACTCTGCCAGTATCATAGACACAGAGAGTTTAAAAAAGTGGGTTCAGGGTGGAGTTCAAGCATAAAATGTTACTAAATAACTAACGAGTACCACATACCATACTAGATAACAAATAAAAACATTCACTACAAAAACAGTTACGATGTGTTTTATCACGCACTGTTTGTGTGATATTGATGTGGCATTGGTATCACATGCTCGCGTAGTACTTAACAAATAGGAATCCTGTATAACACACCAGATAGATACGATGCTGTGTGTACGCATGTGTGTGTTTATGTACGTATGTTATCTGTGTGTTGTGGATTGGTTGACAGTCTAAAACAAATAAAACATTAATTTAAGCATTTAATTAATATCAGTTATTAAATTAATAAAACGACAATTTTTAACCATATCTATCGCCAACTACAATATCCAAATTTAAAAAAAAAAAAAACTTCTTAATTTTACATTTAAACGTTTTACCCAGTTATGTTCTAGGCCTTGTCATTGTCCCAGTGTTACAAAATGAATTCAAAATTATAGTTACAGTGAAAATTTATTTATTCTAAGATTGCGACGGTGTCCAAGTGCACATTGGAATTTTTTTAAATCGTTAGTTCTTATTTCGTTCAGGTTAACAGAAAGTCATTACTGCTGTGATGCATAAAAGTACTGCTCATGCAACTGACTATGTACGAGCAATGAAACTTTCCCTCTGTATTATACAGCTTCTAAATTTCCTCCGACATTGCACGTACCACAAAAATAATAAGAATTTATTACTTACTGATCGTTCGTAAGTCACGTCGTTTCTCATAAAAAGAAGAAAAATATCACTCAAAACGAGTCTCATTTCCATAACATAAAATGAATGAGCATGGTACACAAAGATGTCAAATATTCATTAATTTTCACTGATTTTATATAACTTGTTTTGTTCACGTGTCTGTCTTTCCTGTTCAAAATTTCGTAATTCATTTTTCAAGCACTTGTTGGCATCCGAGTGAGCTGAAATATGGCGTAACTGTGTAACTTCCGTGACAATGCAATAAGATGTTATCATGAAGCTGGTCTGATGATGAGGCCGAAAGATGGCCATACGAACTCTTCAACCAGAACTACACAACATAACCTCGTCGTTTATGGGCTTGTTGGATATGTCTTTACGACATATTCCCAACAACACAAGTAGAGCAACACAATGTATGGTTCTTGATCACTACAGAAGGAAAAATACTTGTATTTTCACAATTAAGTGGCCTCCCTATCTTGCGCATCAAATGCGTTACAGCGAGTTACGACTATTTATTTTACGAAGCTATTCAACGCGCATTATAATAGCATATCTACGAAAAGAGCGTGCACTCCAAACTATGTCGCAATAGTTTAAAAAAATTGGCAGGTTTATTAGAAATATAATTTTCGGGCCTCTCAAAATAGCCACAAATGGTTTTTACGAACTGCCCTATCAGGAAAAATAACAACCATATTTAAAAAACACAACTATATAAACAAGCGTTATACTTTGAACAATGCTGCCTACTAATAAAATAATGTAGTCACCGCTTAAAGTCTCGCTGAGTAGCTTCCGCGGAGACTTCGGTCAACGGCAACATTACCACACCTGCCTCACACACACACACAAACTCAGCCTATCATTTGGCTAATATAATACCCAATTATGTGAACAAAACAGCGGGTATTTGCTTACAGCCTTGCAGTTATTTGAAGGCGAAAAAGTCATGTTCACATCTATGATCGATATCTCCTAAGGTCTAGTGAATGGAGTAAGCTTATGTATCGCCAAAATCATATGGCCACACTTTCGACGTGACTAGATGCATGCGACGGACATACCATCAGTACGTAATTACTTTTCTAGAGGCGGGCGTAAATGTTACAAACCCTATTAGGCTACTTGTATAATTTCCAGCTAAGTACAGCTAATGTACTATTGAACGGCGTATGTAACCTTATATATTATCATGGACATTAACTGTATTCACAAAATACAAAACAACACAGTCGCTACGCCGTAGTGCACTTAGGGCCGAAACTCTTCGCCGTTAGAATTCGCTCATTAGACGGTATCATGATTCAAGAGTTAGGTTGCTCTAAACTATCAGATAAAAACGATGCAACAACGATGTTCTGTAGTAAATGAATATAATGAGTAATATCAACTGAACTTGTGAACAGTCAAAGTGAATCAAATTTAATATTTCACAGGTGAATGCGTATAACTGACGGTATTAAGAAAGATAATTAAACCCCATTATAATGTTAAATAGAACAAAATTAAAATAATAACATTTTTTGAAAATAACTATTTATTGAACTAAAAAGTATAAAATATTTAGTTAATGAAGTTAACTAGTAATGCTACGGAAGAACCCAATCCTCAGTCACCGATCAAAACCACAAACGTTTTTTAAAAAATGTAGTAGTGAAAAGTCGTTACACTTGAAATAAAAACTCAAACATTTAAGAAAATATTCAACATTTTAAAAGTTCTATATTTATGTATGTTTTGTTAAGTAAGTACTACCTGCACCATAAATCAGTGACCAAGGATATTGCTCTTCTCTAACTTTACTATTTAACGTCATGTGTACTAAATATTATTATTGACTTTTTAGCTTAGTAATTAATTAAAAAGCTGGATTTAATAGGTTTTTACGTTCATTTTAGTTATGTTGTGCGTCTCTCTTATTAAGAAGATCTTATAATAAGCTGTATGGGCACGAGCCTTATCCGACTCCATTATTGACCTACAACCTAAATTTATAATTCAGCAAACTGAAGAACAAGTTGTATTTAGGAGTATTTTACATGGTCTGTAATATATTTTCGAATGCTATAGTAAAGATATGGTTGCCAATCATCCTGGTTTTGTCACTTATGTAAGTTTTTTATTTACAAATTTATATGTATCTAGCATCTATCGAAGACTTTGTAGTGTCGCTTAAATGCTTTTTCAATTATATTCCACAGCTAAATTAATTGCATTAACAGTTCAGAAAATACTTCAAACACAAAACGTGAGGGTACTCACAACATGGTAAGGGCGGATCCCCCCCCCCGGCTCCTTCTTATGCAAAAAATATACAAATAAGATATACAATGCAAAAATATCTTTAAAAAAGTGAACTTGGTGAAGAACCAACCATTTCAAGTTTCAGAATGACATTGGTTTATTTTTGGTATAAAATGTAGACGCTCTTGAAATAACATTTTTTTACGCATCCCCCTTACCCCATTCCTAAAACTCATCTCTGGATCCGTGCCTTGTGGTACTGGTACTCAAAGCTGCACTAAAGTGGGAAAATACTAATTCACTATATACTTTACCCTCTGTGAGACAAACTATCTCCACATGCTTGATCTTAAAATACGTTACCATATTATGCATGGCTGGGAATCGTGGCTTATTCCTGTACTGCTTCTTGGAGGTCAGAATAGGTGGATGGTTAGAGGTTAGCAGTGCAATTCTTGCACCTAATCTAGTACCTGATGTTCGCAACATAAGAAAAACAAAAATGTTGACGATGATGCACGTGACGATACTAACAAATCCCTCCAGGACTCATACCACTACTGCTATGGGTAAACGTAAGAACACATATGCGCACCAGAAACTATTCTTCCCAAGCTCACGGTGAACTTGCAAGCTATCAGGGTAAAAGTTATGCACCTTTTGCTGGGTTGCAATGCACTCGAGTGATAAATCGGTGAGGTCGACTATACTATTATGCCTGTCCACTCGAGGCAGGATGGGTGACAGTCAAAGCCAAAGTTCTGGTATTGGGTAGCTATTACTCCAATCTTGAGGCTGCAAATTTTCATGATTTACTCCCCCCCCCCCCAATTATGCCTCAATTCAGCAGTGAATGCACGTAAGCAAAATACTTATTTTTGACATTGTATTTAAGTAATAGAGATAAGTTAATTTAACAAAAAAAACACGAACTGTTGATTTACTTTAATGTATTGGGCATGACGCTTCCAGGTTAATTTTTTGTCAATGACAACCCCAAGAAAACATGTTTGCTCTACTGTGTTTATTGATTTATTGCTCACCATTATTTTGGGTTCGTCAGCTGTATTTTTAGAAGTGAAAAGAAAACAGTTTGGTTTATCCAAATACAAAAGTTTATTTGTAGAAATCCACGCAGAAAGTTTACATCCTCGTAACTTTCCCTTACTGCTGGTGACCACTTACGTCACTGATGGTCTGTCAGTGTTCGTCAGCAGTAACGGAACCATAACAGTAATGTGTAAACGTTTCGTCATTGTCAGTGATATGAGAGTTTCGGAACGACTATCAGCAACGAACATGTAAATAAATTAACTCGTACGTGATTACGAATTTGACTAGCAAATACAGTTTCGTAACTTATTTAACAGCTTACTTTCATGTAAGAATGATTTTAACAGAATTATCCGACAATGCTTCTCAGAAAAATATTAATTTAATTTTAAATAATTCTTTCAATGGCATCTTTGGAAAACATTTTCCAGGAATATTTTAATATATAGTAACTATATTCTAATGTATCGCCATGATAATTTGAATGTCTATAAACGTTTCTGGAGGTCCTACGCTTCACGTCCTCCCGAGCACCAATGGAATCAGTAGTAATTGTAGCCTCGCAAGAGATGTCAGGCGAAAATCATTTTCAGTGATCACCAGTGGTCGTCAGCAGTAACGGATCTATAGTTGAAATCACCGAAATAGTTGACCAGTGAAATCAACTAGTATTGGAATACGGCATCTGTAGCGACTTACTGTTTGTGGGTGAGTAGTTTGTCTCAGACTGACATGGGGTAATGGAATGTAATGACTGAAATTTACAGTCGCATATGGATGCAGTAGTAAAAGTGTTCTTGCAACAATTACTACACAAACATTCTCTGTATATTATCTGATATTAACAGATTTTAATGTGTTCTCATTGTCGTTAGTGTTCATTCAATTCTCTCACATGAAATTATATTCTGGGGCAACTCCACAAACTGGATTAAAGTATCTTAAATCCAGAAAATAATTTTCAAATAGTAGAAGGAAAAACCATAGCCACTGCAACTGCAAACGTTTATCCAAATAACATAATATTTTACTCTCCAGCTGTGAATTTATAAAGCCGTTCTCTTCTCAATATACAGAATGTTTACTAACAACACCGATAAACTCCGGTGGTTAATTCCTTACAAAAAAATTAATAAGATAACATGTCGGACACATCAGCACCTAAATGGAATATTTAGGTATAAATAAGCTCTTGTAAATTTTAATTTGAAGTGTTGTCTGAAAACATGGGACATAAAATTACTAAAACCAGGACATAGTTTTATGTTATCGATATCTGTAATCCAGCAATTAATACTCGTTTATACCTTCCGCCTTAATGAATACAACAAGGGTACCCATCCTCGTATTGCATACACTTTCGTTGCGTTTGGAAGATGATTTGTTGGGTAATGTGAATTATGTATCAGAAAAAAATTTTTACTGTTGTAACGTGTCAATACTTGTTTATTTTCCTATGTGATTTTATTTGTTATTATATGTGAGACATTAATTATTATTGACCAGGCCTCATATTATTATCTATATGTGTAATAAGAATAGTGTTTTTGCTTGTTGTATTATTATGTAAACTTTATTTTTTGCCAGACCAGATTATTTGCATTTTATATTACGACTAGCAGTCCCCCGCGGCTTTGCTCGCGAGTATTATTCGTAACTGATAATATTTACTTTAATTTAAAAACCTCTTTGTACACAAGATTGGTACTTCAGTCATCAAGTGTTAGAATGTCCAAGCGGCTAGTTGAACTAATTCTGCAGCAGGATAAGCAGCTATAGCTGTCCACGCGAAAAGCAGTCTTAAGTTTGTCCCTGCCACTAACAGCGACTTCGCCTGGCCCTTATTTATAAAACTGCCAATTTGAAGTTCTATGGTAGTTACAGACATCTAAGGTAAGAGGTTAATCGAATTAGAAACATCTGTTTACCCTGTGCACAACCATTGGTGACGGTGCTCTCAATTATATATTTTCAAAATATTCACTTTAACTTTATTGACATTACGAAGTTTCAGAGGGTAAAGGTTTCGCGGAAACGTATTTGGTGCCTCCAACCTGAGATTAGTGAGATGATATATCGTCGGTTCACTGCCAAAAGTGACAAAGTCAAAATGAGATAAAATTATAAAAATGTTAGGAATGTGTATATGTTGTTCACGAACAATTGCCCAAGTTTAAAGTCTATTCGTCGTTTCGTACTGTTGTGTCACATGATAGTAACATACCACATTTTTGTTAATATCTACAATTTAATACTGTTTTTAAACGAAATAGCATTTATGACTTAATCACTTTTGGCAGTATACCGACGATGTCAGCTGATATTGTAGAGGAACCTAAGTGGAAAGTGAACTGTAATTTTACCCCTTTAAAAGACTACATGTAAATTGCACTAATTCGATCTGCCTTGTAGTTTTTGTGTGTCAGAATTGAACGTTCGCACGCAGCTTTTAACGGAATTCGAGCCCAGAACCTCCCGGAATTTAGACCTGAGTGACAAACAACTGCGTCACGTAACGTCGAAATAATTCATTAAAATAAAATAAAATGGAAAAAAAAATAAAATATCTGTGTCCTGGGCTCATAGAAGTTGTACAACACCACGTCTCGATAGGTTACTGTAGAGCACGGTCGTAGAAGAACAGGTCTGGACACTCGCCTGGAAAGTTGACCCCCTTGTTGTTTGGCTGTAGTTCACAAAGTTACCGAGAATATTGTGTTTTATTGGCGCTGATGTTACGGCGGTCGGACTAAACTCCGCCCACTTCTTTTCCGCTAAAATAAACAATTTATCAAAACGTATTTTTTATCAATTTACGAAATACTTTCTTCGCTCGCAATTTTAAGAAAAGGCTCCAGGAATCTTTATTTACTTTATAAATTTAACAATGGAAAAAAGTCGGCGGAGTTTGAGTCCGACCGCCCGGAAAACAGCGCCAAAAAGTAAAACATTCTCGGTAACTTGACGAACTACAGCCAAACAACAAAGGGGTCAAGCAAAATACATTGTTAGATAGGCGAGTGTCCAGACCTGTTCTTCTACAACCGTGCTGTAGAGTGAAACTCCTGTATAGGTTGTTTCTCACTGCTCGTTCCTGCTTTTAGGATCGTCTGCCTTGATTATTGACCAACTAAGTTTTATTCGTAATAATCACGTTTCTTATAAAGAAAAAAAATTACATACATATTTGTTTAAATATTTACGTAAGTATCACACTGACGCGAACAACACCTCAATATCGCTACAGGTTAGATATATATCGTGGGTTGATGGAAAACAAATTTTGTGCTTTTTCACCCTTTTGGGTGTCGAATTTCGAAATATTTTAAATTTCCATCTTAGACATTTGTATAAGTATCCAACTGAAGTGTAAGTTACATCGCTAGCCCGTTCAGTCGAATCAAAATCGATCATTCACTATAAAAAAAAAACATATCACCCCTGCACAGTATTGAGAAATCGAATTTCGAAAAGATATCGATAGTTGATTGGAAACACATTTAATGTCTTTTCAGCCCCTTAAAAGTTGAACTTCGAAAAATCCTTAAATTGGCTAATATGCATTTTTACGAGTGTCCTATTAAAGTAAAAATCACCATGATTGGCCGTCGGGTTCGAGCTCTATCGACGTTTCTTCGGAAACACATTTCACCCCTTTTCACCCCCTTAGAGGTCCAATTTGGAAAAATCTCTTCATAGTGCTCGCCTACGACCTGAAGGGAACCCCCACAAAAAATTTCACGATTCTAGGTCCAGTGGTTTGGGCTGCAGTTTGATATGTCAGTCAGTCAGTCAATCAGTCAGCTACCATCTATATATATATATATATATATAAAAGGAAGTGCCCCACTCACTGACTGACTCATTCATTCATTCATCGTCAACGCCCAGCCCAAACCACCCGACCTAGAAACGTGAAATTTTAAGGGAAGTTTCCCCTTGTGGCGTAGACGCGCACTAAGAAAGGAAATTTTGAAATTCGGCTATTAAGGCGGTGAAACGGGGTGAAATGTATTTTTTGCAAATCTATGATATTTCTCGAACCCGACGGGCTATCGTCGCCTTATTCACTTCGTTAGGTCGTAAATACAAATGTCTAGAAACATATTTCAGGATTTTTCGAAAATGTTATATTAAGGAGGTGAAAAGCCGTTTAATTCGTTTACAGTAAATTCTCTCTTCCTCTTAAACCACCTGAGATATCGAAGTGATTTTTTCTTTAAAATGAAGCTTACGCAAATACCTAAAAAGTAATTTCAGGATTTTTCAAAATTCGTTTTTGAAAGCCGGTAAAAAAATAAAACAGTTTTTTGATTAATCAGTTGTATCACCTAAACCGTTAGAGATATCGAGGTGGCTTTTGTCTTATAATGAAACATAAGTAAATTCCTAAAAAGTAATTTAACGACTTTTGGAAATTCGTCCTTGAAAGCCTATCTATATATATAAAAATGAAAGGTGACTGATTGACTGACTGACTGACTGACATATCAAACTGCAGCCCAAACCACTGGACCTAGAATCGTGAAATTTTTGTGGGGGTTCCCTTCAGGTCGTAGGCGAGCACTAAGAAGGGATTTTTCGAAATTCGACCTCTAAGGGGGTGAAAAGGGGTGAAATGTGTTTCCGAAGAAACGTCGATAGAGC